>SKCR01027630.1:0-113731 GCA_019454045.1 Zanthoxylum bungeanum
TAGTGACTTAATACCCTTTTTAAGCTGGTTTTCCACTTCAGTCTTGAAGTCTTTGAATTTCTCAAAGGCTTCAGATTCGTACCGCATAAGGTACACATACCCATATCACGAATGATCATCGATATAGGTAATGAAGTAGTAGAATCCACCTCTAGTGGTGACTAACATTGGTCCGCATACATCAAAGTGTATGAGTTCTAATGTCTCCGCTGCACACTGTCATTTACCTTTGAAGCGTAATTTGGTCATTTTACCAAGTAAACAAGACTCACAAGTTCCATAAGGTTTATATTTGAAGGGTTTGAAATACCCATCCTTATGTAGCTTAGTTAATCTTTTTTCATTGATATGACCTACGCGACTGTGCCATAGAAGTGATTCATTGAGATTATTCGAGTTAATGTTGTATATATTAGAGGTTGAACATTCTTTGTTAGTTTGTAAGATATAGATACCATTATTCAAAATACCATCTCCATATTTTATTTCATTGAAATAAATAGAACATTCATTACAACTTATTAGGCATGAAAAGCATTTATTACATAAAGAAGAAATTGAAATGATGCTCTTTACTAGAGAATGTACATAAACACAATCTTCTAAGTCTAAAACTAAACCATTCGGCAAAACTAATGAATAAGTCCCCACGCACAATGCAACCAGTTTTGCTCCATTTACCGATGCGTAAGTCAACCTCCCCATGACAGAGTCTCCTACTGTTTCTCAGGCCCTGCACATTGTTACACAAGTGAGTCCAACAACCGGTGTCAAGCACCTAAGTAGAAGGATCAAAGTTTTGAGAATATAGTTCAATCACATACAACATACCTAAAGCATTGGGCTACTTGGCCTCTTGGGCTTCCCTAGCTTCCTTGCCTTTCAAGGATCTGCAGTCTTTCTTCCAATGACCCTTCTTTCCACAAAAGAAACATTTCCCCTTTCCATTTTTCTTCTCCACCTTACCATTGGGCTTTAGGTGATCTGGAGCCTTGGCCTTGCCCTTATTTTTTCTTTGGGCCTCGTGGCTTCAGGTCCGTACCCGTAAGCATGACGGAGGTTTTAAGCTCCAGTTTCAAGTCCTTCTCTGCTTGCTTTATCAGATTGTCAATTCTGCTAAAGTACCTTCTTTATCAGACAGATGAAACTGCATAATAAAGTTAGAGAATTATTTTGGTAAGGATTGAAGAATTATATCGTGACCTATCTCATGATCCATGAAGAACCCGAGGTTGTCCAATCATCTTAAGTATATGTCCACTAACAAATCCTTCCTTATACCTTGTTTGGAATAAGGCACATGAAACTTGGAATCTCACGGTATGAACGGAAGTTGCATACAACTCCTTCAAGTGAAAGATGATGGTTTGAGCATCCATATCTTCATGAGCTTTCTGAAGTTCATCCGACATAGAGCCAAGCATTATGCAAACTGCTTGCTCATCATCATCGACGTGTTTCTTCCAAGCATCAAAAGTATCTTGGTCAGCATCTTCTGCGGGTTCAGGTGGAAATGGTCTTTCAAGAACATAGAAAAGCTTTTCTTGTCGTAAGACAATTTTAAGGTTTCTAAACCAGTCATTGTAGTTTTCCCCTTTGAGCTTATGCTCATCAAGGATGGAACGAAGTGATACTCTGTTTTCCATTTGAATGTTTGTGAAATATTTTAACCCACATGTTAAGAGAAAATGTTAAAATTAGGAATATATTTTCATTAATGTTTCATAATAACATGGGCTTTTAATATTATGAAGTTGCTCCCACTCAATTGTTTTAAAATTTTAAGCAAATCACATCAATCCTAATATGATGGATTTCTTGTGGGCAAGGATCCCATTATCATCATTTCATAACTCCGACTAGGGCTGGTCATTATAAAATATGATAATTAGGTAGGTTCCCAACCAATTTATGATATAAATCATAATTCCTTGATCATTGGGTTGGGCAATCAAACATGTCATAGCTTATTCTAGTCCTTGTGGACACCCAATCTTTGCCACTAAGTTATAAGACTATGCCTAAGGGTCACTGCGTCTTATGACTTAGAAAAGTCTAACCATCGTCAATAGTACGATTTAGGGACAAATTGGTATTGGTCAGTCTGGTAAAGCCTAGTCCTGCCAATACGGTTTAAGCCCTTTGGGTCTATACTTTACAATGGGAGGTAAATTTTAGACTTAAATTATTATTGAGGATTTTAGCAAGTTTAAGTGAATAACTGTCAAATGGATTCCTCCATTGAAAATTTCCCAGAGGGAGGGTGGAGCGAACTCTCTTAAATACCCTTACCTCTTAGGCTCTTATTGCCTTGGTGACAGGAATAAACAATAGATCCTCCAAATTAGTCCAACACTTTAAATATGCTTTAAGGTAAGCTTTGAGTAAATAATTATCTAGATGTCTTCACAAACTTTTCCTTTTGGCTATAAAAAGGTAGTGAGTGAAGGAAGACACCAAATCATTATCTAACTCTAGTAATACCTTTGGTTAATTAACTTTAGTTTGGAAAGTTTTATTAACCCCTTGGTCCCAACCCACTTGTATCTTTTATAATGTCTTTTATTATAAACAAGTGATTTATATTTATGAGCCTTAAAGGTAATAAATCCCTAAGTTCATCACGGAATAATTACTTAGCTAAGGGATAAGCAATACACTCTCTATTTCTTAGAAAGTCTCTAGATGCTTGCACCCTAAAATAATCATGCCAATTCTAATCATACATAGAATCATCAAGCATATGAGTTTTAATATGTTGGAATTATTTTAGGCATTAAATAACTTTGATAATATTTAATTATGATATTGCATTTTATTTTATTCAAAAATTTACTATTCACGTTTTTCTGCAGACATGTGAACTTTAAATGCAATTTCACAATTCCAATCTTAACCAAATCATGTAAAACTTGTGCCTAAAATTAAGTTCAGGGTGTTATCTTTCCAACGAGCTTTTAAAGACCCAATTTCGAGTTTAAATGAGTGAGAACTAATCAAAACAAAAACGGCGCTCTGATACCACAGTAGGGAAGCGGCCGCGAGTGCGCAGCGGAAAATAAAAAATTATCATGCCGCTTTCCCTTTGCCCAAGACCAATTTGTTTTTATTATTCTACAAGTCTAGGCATGTTACTATATATTCTAAGTATAAAAACTCATAAAACATGCAAATAACATAAACCTAAACATGCTAACTATCATAAGAACTCTAAATAAAATAAAGAAAGAAAAAGACTTACTTGAACCGTAGACTCCTCCAGTCCTCCCTACAATCTACAAGCTTTTCTCGAACTCAGAAAGCTCTTCCACATTCCAAAGAGCCACCCAAGTGTGTGGCCTCCAAAGATGCACACACCAAAGCCAAAACTCAACGTCAAATACTACGCTTTGAGTGCAAGAGTATTTTGCCATTGGTGCTAGCCTAGGCAAATACCTCAAAACTTATAACTCGAGGTTCCTCTAGTCAATTAGACTTAAGGATCCTCAAAATCAGTGGCTTACTCTTAAATTTTAGAGTTGCTCACTTATATAAACCCAAGATATGAAAAGGTTTGGTGTAGCAAATTTGTAAAGAATTCTTTGGGTTTATATAGTGCTCCAAAGACAACAAAATTAATTAAGAATCTGATGTGGGATAAAAGCTAATTTAATCTTAGCCATTGGATCTTAATTTAGTGGTTTAATGAGATTATAAGACTCTAATAAGAGTTTGGGCCGAATTGGAATTCAAAACAAATAACAAAAAAAAATTACTATTCACGTGAATAGTAATTTTTTTTAATTCCAATTCCAAAGTGCCCCATCGTCATTCACCAATCCCTAAGCCATTATGGAACTCATAAATGATCTGTTCAATAATTAAACACATTGAACCATTTATGAAAATTCCTACAGCAGTCATATATGATGTTATATTTGTACTGTGCACTATTATTCATTGATTTCGACTTTGTTGTGTGTGACCTTTTGGGTTCCCCTCAAGTTGGATATGCAATGAATCGTGATATTTTAATCGAACATAAATTATCCACCCAGTCGTTTCGTCGGATTCGATAAATGACCAAGGTTGACATCTAGCAACATGCTAAGGCCCCCAATGAGAATGAAAGATATATATACCCATTATGTATGCGATTTACATATGATACGGCCCCTCGCCTCATTGTATCCCCACCTATTGACCTAGGGTACGAAAAATGTCTACCCATATGGTCAAAGGTATAATGTTGATAGTGTCATGAATCGTGCTAACCCAAGAATCTCACATGATTCTTCCGATGTGGCCACAGTCTCAGGCACTGATCACACATATCAACCCGTGAACTGGAATATTACGCTTATAAGAAAATATTATCCGAGAGAGTGGCGATTCTCTGTTGTATCTTTACAAACTTCATGTGTTTCAACAAATGACCCAATCATACCCTTATTACCGGATATTTTGAACCGGGGAAGGAGAATGTCAAAGTTATTTGATCCACACATAAGATTGTAAAGACCTCAAGTCTAAGGACTAGTCATATAATCGATACATGAAAGTTCTCACAGACACATGGGATAAACACTTCATATGAAAACTTTCGGCAGTCAGTTCGATGGACACGAGCAACTCATGCATCCATGTGATACACCAAGCGGACGGATCTCCGCTAGTAGCCTATGAGATCAGCTACCCCACTTAAGGGCGGATCATATCATCATGCTAGTCTCTCCGCTTTGTGAACGCTAAGATTATTCACAAAACTATGACTAGGAACATTTAAGAGTAATGATTCTCATAAGGCGTGGAAGCCATCGTCTTATTACTCCAAGGGCTTTATACCACTTGTAAGGAACCTAGGACACCACTTATCTCCACATTGGTATGATATTGTCCACTTGGGCCTAAGCCCTCATGGATTTACTCTTGGGCTATACCCAAAAGGCCTCATACCAATGAAGATACATGTCCATCCTTATATGCCCATGATCTCCCCATTTCTAACCAATGTGGGACTTTGGGACTTTGTTTGCACACCCAACAATCCTCCCCTCGAACAAAGGACCACCGAGCCTCCCCTCAAACGATCATCCATCCGTCCACTCTAGCCCAGGACTACTCATATTCACCGTGTTGGGATTATGACACGTCCATGAAGACCGAAACACACCGCCTATCTAACCGAGCACATTCACAGATCACGATCGGGGCTCGCCACCTTTTTATTCGGTATTATGAGGATTCATCCACATGGCTAACTCCGGGGCATGGCTCTGAAACCACTTGTAAGGAACCTAGAACACCACTTACCTCCACATTGGTATGATATTGTCCACTTTGGGCCTAAGCCCTCATTGATTTGCTCTTGGGCTATACCCAAAAGGCC
This sequence comes from Zanthoxylum bungeanum, assembly GCA_019454045.1. NCBI lineage: Eukaryota > Viridiplantae > Streptophyta > Magnoliopsida > Sapindales > Rutaceae > Zanthoxylum > Zanthoxylum bungeanum. The sequence goes on from SKCR01027630.1 coordinate 5,369, forward strand.
TCATACCAATGAAGATACATGTCCATCCTTATAGTATGCCCCAGCAGGGCTACCAAGACACGTGTCAGAATCTGAGAAAATTGACTTGCTAACGTGCGTCGTGCCACGTGTCATCATCACAGAAAAACTGCTAAAATACGCCGGAGGGCCACGTGTCACAAACTTATGGTGCCGACAGTCCGCGTGACACGTGTCACCTTCTCATTGGATCGAATTATCGGCGAATCACATTCTGCCACGTGTCAAGCTCTCATTGGACCGATCCTTACCGCGTGCCACGTGTCGCTTTCTCATTGGACCGAAACATTCGCCAATCACTGTGTGCCACATGTCGCCTTCTCATTGCACCGTCTCACCAGATTGCACCGACGAAATGCGCGTGGTCAAACCGTGTAGACCGAAAAAGCGTCTCGGCATCGCGACGCCAGATCTAGAAATTGCCTATAAATTGAGCTCATTTGCACACCATTTGGTGTGCTTTCCTTGGGATTTTTCCCTGATTTCATAGGAAGCATCTAGTTTTTTAAATTATTGTAATATTAAATATATTTTTTTTATTTTTATTACAGCATTTTATTTATTTACTTTATGTTTTGTAGTTAAATTTCCGTTGGGGTAAAATGTGAAACCTTTAATATAATTATCTAGGTAAATCTCACTTAATTATAATTTATAAATTATAATTTAACTGGATTAACTAATGGCAGACTTTATTACCTCCTATATGGTCGGTCTAAATATAAATTACTTTACCGCCTATATGGCTGGTCTTTATGTGACAGATAATTACCGCCTATATGGCTGGTGTAGTTGGACTAAATGGATTACCGCCTATATGGCTGGTTTTAAATGTTTAACATTATTAATTCCTGAGAAAGTAGAACATAAAATAATTTATATATTATAATAAGTGAGATTCCTAGATAAGAAATATTAAATATGGATCCTCTAACCCCCAGCATTTTATTTTATTCTAGGGAAGTGATGAAACACAATATTCACACTTAATAATTGATTTTCTTTTTATGGGTAATTCGTTAGTTTGTTTATTGAGTCTTAAGCTTAATGTTTCTTGTTGTCTGATCACCAATAAGATTGATGTGGTAAACTTAAAATGAACTAGACATAGGGATTTTAGGTTTCAGCCTTAGAGTCAATAGCCCACGATCTTCATTGAGGATAGATAACCCTTAATAGATTTCCTTACAGGATAGACATATACCTGTCGAGCGGGGGTAGCCACAATTGGAACTTGATCTTAATGAATCCAGGTAATTTGGTTGACATAGACATATGGTTCAATTGGGTTATACTGGGTATTTGCGTCTGACCATCGACAGAGGCTTTTGCATATTTTCGTGTTCCAGGTTAGCAAACTGATTTATTACACATATGTAAGAGAATCAATTCATCTTTAGAATAATATTGTATGGAGTCACGACCTTAGATCTTTGAGTATTTTCTTTTATTTTCCTTAGTATTTTCTTTTGAGTATGTTTTTATTTTATTTATCAAATCCACATTCAACCAACCAAAAGCAATCAAATTTCTTCTCCCTATAATTAGATACCTGTAAATAAATAGTATCAATAATTAATAACAACAGTAGGAATTAAGTCCTCGTGGGATCGATATTTTTATACTACTTGAACGATACGTGCGCTTGCGTTATACGTGTGTGTTTATGCCGGTCAAGTTTCTGGCGCCGTTACCGGGGACTTATTTTTCTTGAGTTATTAATTTTGAAGCTATCTAATTTACTTGTATCTAATTTTCTTTTATTTTTATCTGTAATTTTTATTTCTTTCTTTTGTTTTCAGGTGATTGAAAAATGGAACATTATTGGGAGATTGAGAGATCACGAGCTTTACTAGAAGATACACCCCAAATCTGGGAGCAACAGTCCGGTTTTCTGAGGCCTGTTGTCCAGCCCAACAACTATCACTGGATGTCAGAATCAAGCATACTACATTTGCTCATCATAACAGAATGGGGAGATATGTAATATGTGATGGTAACCATCAATGTATATACCTTTCAGAGTGGCAGAATTATTGGAATCATTCAAGGTACGAAGAACCATCATACTTTCCATCTTATCCACCATCCATCTACGATCTTCATCAAGAACCAGAACCATCAGAAGAAGATCAGTTGATTCACATGCTCAAAGAATGGTTCGAGGAATGAAAAGCTCAATTTGATGCACAAATTTAGAGTCAAGCAGCGTCTATAAAAAGGATGACAGATCAAGTTAGACAATTAACAGATAACCTGAATCACATATCTCACGGAGCAAATTCAAATAATACTGAAGAAGCCTTCAAATATCCTGAGATTCATCATGACATCATAACAGAGGACGAGGCTGAGCAGTATCAAGAATCTGATGTATCAGTTCAGGAGCCCAAACCAACAAAGTCTCTGTTTAATTTCTATTATTCAGACTCTGACGAGGATGAAGAAGCTGAGCTGTTTGTACCAACTACACCAACAAATGAGGATGTAATTATGTATCCTCAAAATGAAGATCTTGGAGATTGCTTTGCACTGATGTTTGAAGAATATCTACCTCGGCCAATCATTTCACTCAGATCAGAGGATGAAGACCTAAAAATAAACATTACTTTACATCCTCAGATTGACACTTATGGAGCATGCATTTCACAGATGACGGATGAAGAATTGAATACATAAATTTTAAAATTCATCTGTGCAGAAAAGGTGGAGCAAGAAGCAGAGCAAATGGAGGAGCAAATGTCTGAACTTATTAAAGATCCAGAGTATTCAGGCGAAACATCACTATTTTTGGGGAGTACAAATCAAAGATATCACCCAGAAGCTTGACAGAATGGAACTTCCATTCAAGGTCAAGCACCATACGAGACCTCCTGATTTTATTTCTTTCTTTTCAGGAACCACTGGAGCAATAAAGGTTTAAAAGGTGGCACAATCACTGAATGAGACAAAATTATTTTTGCCCATTTACCGTTGGAAGAGACCCTTCAAAAGCAACAAACACGGGATTGTCTTTAATCAGACATCCAAAACGATGCTGAAACCTCATTGACATATGTATTTTAGTCACGTCTGGCTGAAGACGAAAAATTTAGCTCTAGCAGGGAGGCAGCCCATGCACTTTGTTGTAATTTCTATTTTTATATTTTGTGTATACATGTTGTAGAGATTTTAATTTTGTGTGTTATTTTTGTAGGAAAAGCTCAACCAAAGCATAAGACAGAAGGGATGGTGTTTGGCAAAGATAGAGATAATTCATTAGCGATGGCTGTGTAAGGAAGGGATTCTTGAGACGTATCCTAATGAATTTATACTAAGCAACTTGCGTATTGCGTACAAAATTCGTTGCCTTAATTATTGCTTTGATTTGCTTTTCTGTTGTAATTATCTTTATTTTTCATAGACAGAATCCAGACTTTTTGACCTTTCACGATTTCTTTTTTTATTTAGCTAAAAATCATCCTTTGGAAGATACTAGTGCTATTATTACTCACCCTTTTCAGGTGTTATAAATTCAACTCATCATTACACTTTTGAAGACATCTAGAGTAAAATATGGAAGCCATTTCAAGAAGACTAATTGAAAACATCTGTGTGTTTTGCGGTACTAGTGTTGATACTAAGCCACAATACGTAGAAGCAGCACATAAATTGGGTCGAGTCTTAGCTGTAAGGAATATGTACTTAGTATATGGCGGAGATAATCTTGGACTAATGGGGATCGTTTCAAATACCGTATAGGAGGGAGGCAGTAACGTTTTGGGAATCATCCCAAAATCCTTAGCAGAGGCAAATCTTATTGGACCATCAAACAGAGAGAACTGATCGTGCCAGGTATGTCTGAACGATTGGTAGAAATGATTAATCGTGCTGATGCTTTTATTGCTTTGCCAGGTGGCTTGGGTACATTGGAGGAAATGTTTACAATGTTATCTTGGGCGAACCTGAAAATACACCAGAAATCGCTTGGACTGTACAACGTTGATGGATTTTATGATTTTCTTTGTGTGTTTCTTGATGATGCTCGGAGAAATAGATTCGTGTCAAAACCTTTAAAAGAACTCCTCTTCACTGCCAGAACTGCTCCGGATCTAATTGACCAAATCTAGCTTATGAACCACAAATTGACCCTATCATTTCAAAGATAAATTGGTCTGAGGACGATCGTGCTAAGAGGCGTCGGATTAATCTGGATCTTAACCTTTAATTTCCTGTAGAATTTCAGCTAACCAGGTACTATCTTCTAAACTCTTCTTCTACGTTTAAGACATTGGGGACAATGTCTCATTTAGGTTTGAGGGAGGGAATTATTTGATCAGTATCTTGTTTTTAGTTGTGTGTTGTTTTTATTTTTAGTCCAAAATGTTTTTGAAAAATTCAAAAAAATTGAATTTTTTTCCAAAATTACAAAAATATTTTACGTTTTTGTGTTTTTATTTTGACTAAAAAGGTAAAATTGGTAAGAGATAGCCAAGTAAGGAGTTTTCACTCCTGAGACGTATCTCAAACCATTTTTTCGGAACAAGTTAATTTTTGTTTATTTCCCTTTTGAATTATTTAATTTGTGAATTCTCCATAATTCTGACTAAAATGGATCTTCATATGCTCAGTGAGCAGGTATTATCAACATGCACAGTAACATACAGACATGAGCTATAATTGAAAAGTTTGTAATTTTCAGTGCTCTAGTTTAATTGGAGGAAGCATCTCAAAAAGTAATGAAAAAAAAAAACCGTCTGAGTCTGTAAGGGTGTTTTAACACCCAGTGCCCTAAAGCCAACTGGTTTGGGAGTCACTGGCCCAAAGCTCGCTACATGGATCAAGGATGTTGCAAAAATATATATCTGAAGTCTGAGTAATTAAGTCCGTAGGGGTGTCTTAACATCTGGTGCCCTAAAACCAACTGGTTTGGGAGCCACCGACCCAACACTCGCTACATAGATGGAAGATATTGTATATAAATAAAAAATAAAAATAAAAAATCAAAGAAAAAATCAGAAAAATCAGAAAATTATTCCATTGCTGCAAAAAGGTGTGAATTCTGATAAAACTTTAGGACAAAAATATTACTCTCTTATCAACTACACTTGTGACTGTTGTGGGCAAAAATGAGTTGTTTAATATTTTGTTGGTTGTGTATATGGAGAATGGTAAAAATAATCGGAGAATTTACTTATTCGGTAGTTTAAAAAGAAAGAAAACAACTAGTAACTTAGAGTAGAAGTTTCACATGTTTAGTCACTAACTTCTTTATTCTATTTTCTCTTCTCTTTTTGCTTTTGTGTGCATTAGGTTTACTTTCTTTTTACTTTTGTAAAAGTGTTTGTGGGTATCATTGCTGTAAACCCTCACGAGACTACAACTCATCCACTATGGACACCTAGAGGTTTAAAGGCTTGTTGCATACGCTAAATGCAACCGTGATCCCTACGAAAATGGCTTAGTTAATTTTATTTTTATGTTATTTTATTTTGTGTTTTGCTCGAGGACTAGCAAAATGTTAGGTTTGGGGTGTGATGAGTGGTATTTATATCACTATTTCCCACTCATTTAACGTAATATTTTATATAGTTTCTCGGGTTTTGTGAATGTTTTGATGTGTTTTATTATTATTTTGCAGATAAATAAAGTTGGGGAAGGATTGGAAGCAATTTGGGGCCAAACAGTGAAAAAGGATGAAAAATGGCATTTTTATAATTTGCCGCGTCGCGACACTCATGCTGCAGGCGTCGCGACGCCTAACATGCGCCGCAAGCCTGCTAACGTGCGCCGTAGACATGTGTCAGAATCTGAGAAAATTGACTTGCTAACGTGCGTCGTGCCACGTGTCATCATCACAGAAAAACTGCTAAAATGTGCCGGAGGGCCACGTGTCACAAACCTATGGTGCCGACACTCCGCGTGACACGTGTCACCTTCTCATTGGACCGAATTATCGGCGAATCACATTATACCACGTGTCAAGCTCTCATTGGACCGATCCTTACAGCGTGCCACATGTCGTTTTCTCATTGGACCGAAACATTCGCCAATCACCGTGTGCCACATGTCGCCTTCTCATTGTACCATCTCACCACGTGACACGTGTCATCACCAGATTGCACCGACGAAATGCGCGTGGTCAAACCACATAGACCGAAAATGTGTCTCGGCGTTGCGACGTCAGATCCAGAAATTGCCTATAAATTGAGCTCATTTGCACATCATTTGGTGTGCTTTCCTTGGGATTTTTTTCCCTGATTTCAGAGGAAGCATCTAGTTTTGTAAATTATTGTAATATTAAAATTATGTATTTTTATTTTTTATTTTTATTACAGTATTTTATTTATTTACTTTATGTTTTGTAGTCAAATTTCCGCTGGGGTAAAAGGTGAAACCTTTAATATAATTTTCTAGGTAAATCTCACTTAATTATAATTTATAAATTATAATTTAACCGGATTAACTAATGGCAGACTTTATTACCGCCTATATGGTCGGTCTAAATATAAATACTTTATCGCCTATATAGCTAGTCTTTATGTGACAGATAATTACCGCCTATATGGCTGGTGTACTTGGACTAAATGGATTACTGCCTATATGGCTTGTTTTAAATGTTTAACATTATTAATTCCTGAGAAAGCAGAACATAAAATAATTTATATATTATAATAAGTGAGATTCCTAGATAATAAATATTAAATGTGGATCCTCTAACCCCCAACATTTTATTTTATTCTAGGGAAGTGATGAAACACAATATTCACAGTTAATAATTGATTTTCTTTTTATGGGTAATTCTTTAGTTTGTTTATTGAGTCTTAAGCTTAATGTTTCTTGTTGTCTGATCACCAATAAGATTGATGTGGTAAACTTAAAATGAACTAGACATAGGGATTTTAGGTTTCAGCCTTAGATTCAATAGCCCACGATCTTCCTTGAGGATAGATAACCCTTTAATAGATTTCCTTACAGGATAGACATATACCTGTCGGGTGGGGGTAGCCACAATTGGAACTTGATCTTAATGAATCCAGGTAATTTGGTTGACATAGACATATGGTTCAATTGGGTTATACTGGGTATTTGCGTCTGACCATCGACATAGGCTTTTGCATATTTTCGTGTTCCAGGTTAGCAAACTGATTTATTACACATATGTAAGAGAATCAATTCATCTTTACAATAATATTGTGTGGAGTCACGGCCCTAGATCTTTGAGTATTTTCTTTTATTTTCCTTAGTATTTTCTTTTGAGTATGTTTTTATTTTATTTATCAAATCCACATTCAACCAACCAAAAGCAATCAATTTTCTTCTCCCTATAATTAGATACCTGTAAATAAATAGTATCAATAATTAATAACAACAGTAGGAATTAAGTCCTCGTGGGATCGATATTTTTATACTACTTGAACGATACGTGCGCTTGCGTTATACGTGTGTGTTTACGCCGGTCAGCCATCTCTAATACTATGTGGTAGAAATTGGGACAAGAATGTTGTACTCAACTCAGTCCACGTCAATGAGGGAGCACCTTACCGCCGACTGTCTCAAAAATCCATGAACCAAATGTTGGCTACATCTCTTAACTGAAAATTGACTAACTCTACCGCTCTCTTCGGCGAACAGCCCAAAGCGGTACATATCTGATCCTACTATTCAATAAATCCGTAGGGGTGGAGGGAGGACTCTACTCCTAAAAATGTCAGTGGATGAAGCTTCCAGAAATCATGCGGAGAAACTAGCAGCTCCTGCCACTGTATCACTTGAACTGTTACTGGAGGAAGTTCGTGAGGCACAGTAGAAGGTCCTTCTTGGACAAAGGTAGGATCCGGTCTAGTTGGCGTAACTATTATCTGGTGAGCCAATGAAGGTCCTATAGGTGGGGGTGGAATTGGAGCTGTGGGGTCTGCAGCTCTCAGCTCTAGGCCTAGAGGCTGCTGTTGTCGGGAAATCAATTGAACCAAAGCTTCTACTGATCATTGAATTTGTTGCAAACCCGCAGCTACTACATCATCAGCCTGACCCAATGGTCTTTCGCTATCATCACCTATACCACCCTCATGCACATATTCCACTCTATGTCCCTTATCTGGCTAATGGGAGGGCGCCACTCATCTCTAGTCTTGATCTACACCCTAGGGCGCTCTACCACGCCTGGGTCTACCTCTAACTTCGGTTTTTCCTTTAGACAGAATGATATCTAAATAAACATAAGAGGGAAAAAAAGGTCAATCAAATTCTTAGGAAGTTAGAATAAAAAGGCTGAGACATACCTCGGGATAAGGATACTAGAGACATCCTCTTATATATTAGTACCCCGAGTATACTACATATATAAGATACTGCTACTCTCTCACTGTAGTCATTATCCCCATAAACATTCTTCGATATCAACTTGCAACATCCCCAATCCGGGAAGGTTACTGGCAGATGACAGATCCCACGGCCACCTAAGCCACTGATTGAATTAGAGAAATATCTATTTTTATGACTTAGTAACTCTTTATCTTATCAATAAACAAGCACACACATTTCATAAATTGTTTTGCTACATGAACCACAAGATAACATACATAGATTGAGTGCTCTATATAATCATATAGATGTCATATATCAAAGAAAGTAAGGTACAATCTACATTTTATATTAACTATAGTCGAGGGTGATGATCCATGTTGCCCTCCTAACCCTAAATCTAGGATCTATGGGCATTACGTCTCGCCGTTCCTCTAGTCATGCTCCACATGTTCACATATTGTATCCGTCAATTCCATAAGTTACACCTGAGGTGGGTTTTTCACCCATGCTTCCAAAATCATAAAATCATACTTTGAATCATTTTCATCAAAAAAACATCTCAAGTCATTTAAAATTGGTACATTAGTAAAATTTTGATAAAACTCATTTAAAATCAGGGAAATATAAATTTTTATTTTTAAAACATAAAAACTTTGAAATACGTACTCCAATCACAGTGCTACGGCAAGTCAGATGCGGTGCTTGGTATAGGTGATCTCCGAGTGCCTTGACATTGATCTAATGTCAAAGAAATCATTAGTTTTCTTACAATTGATATGAAAGAAATATAATGCATGATTGACATTTTATGCTTGTAACATTACGTAATGTGTGTATATACTTTTATACGAGACCTTTATGGTGCCCTTTAATATCCTAGGATGAGATTGAAATGAATAAAACTGATCCTGGAAAATTAAGTCGCACGTCCCGACACTGGCCTCTGGGCTTCACGACTCTCACACGAGCTGCTGAGGCAGTGGCCATCAGATAGTTTCACATCATGATGCTAATTGATGCGCGTCGCGACACCCACACGTGTCGCGATGTTAAGAGTTGGCGTCGTAATGCTTACAAAATAGAAATGAGGTAGTGAGCTTCCTTAACTTTCGTGTCACGACGTTAGCTCTTTGGTGTTGCGACGCTCACATGAAAAATTGAAATAGATAGCAACTTCTCCTTATGCGTCGTGACTCTAGGGTTTAGCGTCGCAATGCTAGCTCGTTTTCAGGGCCAACACTAGTTCTTCATTTTCACCTTCAATCTTTCACAACACATCCAAACCATATAAACTACAAGTATACAAATTATCATCAACATACCCTCTATCATCATCCCAATAACCATTACATAGACTCCCACTTAACTCAATGCTTATGGATTCCCTAAATTGGGGGATTTCTCATAATCACTATTTTGTTAACTCAATAATCATCTAACCGTCATCAAACTCAAGCTAGCAACATATAACAATCATCAAATCATCAAAACTCAATGTATCAAGATTTGGGTCAAATTTCCCTTACCTCAAATAATGGCAATCTTCCACCAAATAAGTGTTCAAGCCTTCCTTCCTTCTTTCTAAACTTATTTGCTGTTGGGTTGATTTAAATTATCTCGGAAAATTTGCTAGAGAAATGCAAATCTTCTTCTTCTTTTCTCTCTACAATACTCGACCGGGGGGTGAGGGATTTTGTTTTTTCCCCCTCTTTACTCTTCATTTTAAATGTTAAGCAAAAATCTAGAAAATTTTGGAGTTTTCTAGAGAAGTGGAGGGCCGAGGCCTAAATATTGCATTCTTGTCGGGCTTGTATTGGGCTAAATTAGTCCTAATTTTGATCATGGCCATATGTTACAATAAGGCTAATTGGGTTTGGCTTCAAGTTGGCCCACTAAGTCGTCCCTAAAGTTTTTGCTAATGCTCGGGGGAAAAACTTTATCTAAGTCGCCAAGTTACTGTTGGGTTCTCTAAGAACATGTCTAGGATCAATTAAGCATAAAACATGTGAATACTCGAAGTAAGATTGCGGAAAAATACTTACAACGATCGGTTATATGGATGCGTAGACAATAAAAATTTGCTCATTTGAGAATTGCTCCAAGCTCTCCTTTGATTTGTATGGTGGAGCTCCAAGCTTTGAATCAAGAATTCCAAACTCTAGGGATTGTTTCCCTATCACCTTTGTAGACTCCTTTAAGTGCTAGCTTAGGAAAAATTTGCTACAAAATTTCCTTATCACCAAGAGCAACTCTCGGCAATGTGCAAAGAGAAGAGAGGGAGATGCATTCACGATGAAAGAGAATAAGAGAGTGATAAGTGTGTTAAGTGATTGATTTTCCAAAATCAAAAGTCATATACCAAATCCAAGATTTGGTAAAGGTCACTCAATCTTTTAAAATAAAATAAGGAACTGTATAATTCAAGCCATCACAACTAACAACTTCCATCATCTAAAAGTGATGAGGTTGACTTGTGATGTGACTTGATGTGGGCCTCACTTTAATGCAAAATCCGAGTGGGCCCGCAAAACACATTCGGGCTCGGGTTCGTTAATTCTAAATTAACGAATTTTCTGTTGCGACTTAAATAAATCAAATTTAATTAAATAATAATGCCTCAAAAAATTATTGCGAAACTCGCTCGCGAATTAATTCTAAATTAATTCGTTCGCCCGAATTAAAATCTAATTTTAATTCCGCTTTGAAATCTAATTTCATTTATATATCGAATATATTATTTAATCGATTAATTCCAAATTAATCGTTCTCTCGCTTCTAATCGAATTTTATCCCAGATAAATTCTTATCGTAATTAATCCTAGATTAATTTTGTCTCTCTCATAATTAATCCTAGATTAATTCTGTTCGAGTCATACGTCATCGGTGAATCTTCGGGAAGTGACCCATGAGATTCCTGGATATATTGGTAGTAAATCCGGTCGTCGGACTATCCGAATACTACGTACCTGGTACCACGTTCTAACCGATTTACAAGACATGGTTGGCTTCTAGCAAAGCGTCGTGCCTACCCAATTCTCTAGAAATATTCTTTTAAGGAATATATAATCTTTGTCAGCGTAGTATACGTAGTATTACGTATTACGATCCAGTATCGGATGTCACATGAAAGGCCTGTGGCTGGAATAATGTCTGCCTCGTACGAAGCATATATCGGATCACTAGCAACTAGTCTCTTTATATCGAATAATCATAACCTTGTCATATTATCCCGATAGTTGCAACATATTAGAGTACTAGTTATGTATCCATGCGTGATCATCATCTCCATATGACTAAAGTGATACTTCCATCTTGACATCACACCTAATACACTACGATTCTCAATAAACCCAGAAGAGGCGTACACAGAACCTGTTAAAGTCTCGGACGACCGAAACCAAAGCGTATTGATTGTCGCAAATATTAGCGATGCAAGTCTCAAGTTAAGACCAAATACACCTACCCTGATTCAGATTCCCATAGATACATAGTCATACTACCAATGGGATTCTGAGGGGTCTATCCAAAGCGAAGCTGTTCCCGTACCATTGGTAAACACATGCTCTTATTACACTTACATGAGTATCCAATACCCAAATATATGAGAACTATACTGTTACGCTTCCATAACACGCACAAGTACAATACTAGTCTATTCTGCATTATCGATGTCCAGTCTCGATAATACTACGACTAAGGATATTTAATGATTAAACCTTTGTGGATTGATACTGTCTCATATCTTATTAATCCGGAACTAATCATAAAGACTTTTATCATTATATATATTTAAGTAATCTAATTACAAAATGATCAAATAGCAATTTTCATTGTCACATAGTTAATTTGTATAAAAACCACAATGTTTTTTTCAAATAGTGACGCTATGGGTCGTAATTTTCCAACAATCTCCCACTTGGCCTATAGCCAGTCACTCAAGTATCTAACACCTGAACTATGTACATGTCGCTTAAACTTTTGCTGATGAATAGCTTTCGTCAGCGGATCTGCAATATTATCATCTGATGCGACCTTCTCGATCTTCACATCACCACGATGTATGATCTCACGAATCAGATGGAAACATCGAAGAACATGATTGGATCGTTGATGAGACCGCGGTTCCTTAGCCTGCGCTATAGCCCCATTATTGTCACAATACAAAGGAATGGGCTCAGCTGCTAACGGAACTACTCCCAATCCAATTAGGAATTTATGGATCTAAACTGCCTCTTTTGCTGCCTCAACTGCTGCGATGTATTCCACTTCTGTTGTTGAATCGGAAACAGTCTCTTGTTTGGAAGATTTCCAGCTTACTACTCCGTTGTTCAAACAAAATATGTTCCTGGATTTTGACTTACAGTCGTCTTTATCAGTTTGGAAACTTGTGTTGGTAAACCCAGTTACCTCAAGTTCTCCATCTCCATAGATTAAGAACGCATCCCTAGTTTTTCTAAGATACTTAAAGATGTTCTTAACCGCAACCCAGTGACCATCACCTGGATCGGCCTGATAGCAACTACACATGCTCAAAGCATAGGAGACATCAGGTCGCGTACATATCATGGCATACATGATCGATCCGACTGCAGAAGCGAACGAGATCCGACTCATGTTGTCTCTCTCATCTTGAGGTTTAGGACACATGTCATTAGATAGAGTGACGCCATGTGACACTGGTAACAGTCCCCTCTTAGACGGTTCCATGTTGAATCTCTTCAACACTTGTCATATATGTGCTCTGGGAGAGTTCAAGCAGCTTTCGAGATCTATCCCGGTAGATCTTTATTCCAGAATAAAGGCTGCTTCTCCCAGATCTTTCATGGAGAATTTTAATGAAAGCCAAGTTTTCAGCGATTGTAGCATGGGAATGTCATTGCCAATAAGCAATACATCATCAACGTAAAGGACAATGAATGTCAGTGCACTCCCACTAACCTTCTTATATACACAAGGATCATCCTCATTTTGAATGAAATCATATTCTTTTATGATCTCATCAAAATGTTGGTTCCAAGAACGCGATGCTTGCTTCAATCCATAAATGGATCGATTTAACTTGCAAACCTTGTTTACATGTTTTGGAAGGAAAAAACCGTCAGCCTGTTGCATATAAACATCCTTCAAAAGGTTTCCGTTAAGGAAAGCGGTTTTGACGTCCATTTGCCATATTTCGTAATCGAAGTATGCACCAATTGCAAGAATTTTCCTAATGGATTTAATCATGGCAATATGTGAAAAAATTTCGTCGTAATCGACACAATGTCGTTGACGATACCCTTTCGCTACAATCTTAACTTTGTACATTTATATGTTGCCAACCATGTCGGTCTTCTTCTTGAAGACCTGTTTGCAACCAATAGGCTTTACGCCTTCTGGTGCGTCAACCAGTGTCCAAACTTGGTTGGTGTATATGGAATCCATTTCGGATTTCATGGCATATTGCCATAAACCGGAGTCGATACCTTGTATCGCTTCCTCATACGTAGCCTGTTCGTCTTCCTCAATAAGATTAATATCCACATGAGGTGAGATCAGAAACCCATACCTCTCAGGTTGTTTTCTGACTCTCTCCGACCTACGCGGTTATTGTGTATTCGAAGATTGTGGTACAGTCTCATCCCTGATGAACTATTCATGTTCCGTTAAGGGTTCTGTGCTAGGAGCAATATTACTCTGATTTCCATCGAGTTCTAATTTCCTCCCACTAACCACTGCATTTAGGAATTCATTCTCAAGGAAAACCGCATGTAGAGCAACAAATATTTTGTTCTCTTATGGGTTGTAGAAGTAATATCCTTTGGTTTCCCTATGAAAACCTACAAATAGGCACTTATCCGATTTGGGTTCTAGTTTGGTACCATCCAAATGTTTAACGTATGCCCAGCAACCCCAAATCTTCAGGAATGAGAAACCTGGTCTCTTTCATGTCCATATTTCATATGGTGTCTGTTGAACAGACTTTGATGAATTCTTATTCAAAATAAGTATTGCACTGTTCGATGCATATCCCTAGAAGGAAATTGGTAGCTCTGTGTGACTCATCATAGACCTTACCATGTCCAACAAAGTTCGGTTTCTCCGTTCGGACACACCATTTAATTGAGGTGTTCCGGGAGGAGTCCACTGTGAAAAAATACCATATTATTTCAAGTAATCAAGAAACCCATTGCTTAAGTATTCTCCACCACGGTCCGACCGTAATGTTTTAATACTTTTTCCGGTCTTTTTTTCTACTTCGTGTTGAAACTCTTTGAATTTCTCAAAGGTTTCCGACTTGTGTCTCATAAGATACACATAACCATAACGCGATGCATCATCCATAAAGGTTACAAAATATTCATATCCACCTCTAGCCTGGCTAGACATAGGCCCACATACGTACTATGAACGAGGGCTAACAGTTCGGTGGCACGTGCACCTTTACCGCTAAAAGGTGTTTTAAGCATTTTACCTAATAAATAAGATTCACATACGTCATGTGAATTTGGATCAAATCCGTCCAAGTACCCACTCTTCGAAAGTGTGGATATGCGAGTCTTGTTAATGTGTGCTAGACGACAATGCCATATATAAGTTTCATATTTGTTACTTAATTTAAGCCTTTTGTTTGTTACATTATATGTTTGAGATTGATTTATATTCAAAATATAAAGACCATTATTCATATCAGCACTACATATCTCAATATCATTTTTATACACAAAACACCCAGTGTTTCTGAATACAAAAGTATGCCCACATTGGGCTAATAAAGATACAGAAATAATATTCCTAGTCAAACTAGGTACATAATAACAGTCTGATAGATTTAGTACATGCCCCGAGGGCAATTCCAAAATATAAGTCCTACAACCAAAACAGCGACTCTGGTCCGTTTCCAACTCGTAGATCAATCTCCCATGAGGCCAGTCTCCTGCTAATCTGCAGATCATGCACATCAGTACATATATGAGTACCACAACCAGAATCAAAAATCCAATTTTTAAAACTAGAAGTAGACATGTTTATTTCTATAACAAACATACTGAAGCGGTGCCTTGCCCGCTTTGATTTCCTTTATGTGCGCCTTGTACTCACGGTAGTCACGCTTCTAGTGACCCCGTTTGCCACACTGTAGGCAGACATCTTGGGATTTGCCCTTAGACTTCCCAGAAGACTTTGATGATTTGGCCTTGCTCTTCTTCTTCTTATTTTTCTTTACGCCTCCAGTAGCCTTTGGCCAAGCCTTGGCAGACTGAGATGTCGAAGAGAAGTGCGCCTCGCGCTTTTTTCCCATCAAATGCTCTTTTTCTACTTCAAGGAGCATTGCCATCAACTCTCCAAGAGTATGGTCTTGGTTCATCATATTATAGTTCATGATGAACCCGCTCCAGCTGTCAGGAAGAGACTGCAAGATCAAATATATAGATGTCTCACCTCAAAGGTTATGCCTAGCTGACCCAGCTGTTCGATGTCAGCAATCATCTGTGACACATGGTGCTCGACAGATGTACCCTCTGACATTCGAGAGCGAAAGAGCTTCTTCTGTAATTCATACCTTTGTGATCTAAGGTTAGATCGGTGAAGGTCCTTCAATTTTGCCATCATAGTATAAGGATCTAATCCCTTGTTCTGGCGACGAAATTGAGGGGCCATTGCAGCGAGCATGACGGATTGAGCAGTTGAGTTGTAATCGCTGTGAGTCTTCCAAAGCTCAAGCTCAAGCGGCTGCTCAATTCCGGGCTTAGGCCCGAGAGGTCTCTCTATCGTATAGAGCATCTTCTCGGCTCCAAGACAATCATGAGGTTCATATCCCAGTCAAGAAAGTTCGCACCATTAAAGACATTTTCACCAATGATAATGTCCATAACGTTGATCTTTCCTGTATCTTAATTGCAATAGTCTAACTATTCAATTAACAATTTTTGGGTACAGTCCAACTGTTACAATAAAAATAATAAAATATTAGTCCAACTAATAAATATATAAAATGACGAAATAATTTGAAAGCGCGTATTGGCAAGTATTTGAACGAAATTGCAAATTCAATACTAGCCTCCCACTATTTTTCGGCGAGCCTCTAACCCTCTGTTGAGTACTCGGGAAACCTAGTTTCCTAGTGGGCTATGATCCCGCTAAGTAACACACAACCTTGACTTTGGCCAACAAGCTGTATGATATTTATCTAGGTAGATCTCTAAGATCAATTGGATCTCATCCAATTCTAGATCCGGTAGGTGGACCTCCAAGTCCGAAACATATATACAATATATATGCCAATATATTCAATATATTTTCCTAACATTTTCCTCTGAATCAACGAAGCCTTGGCTTTGGCTCAACAAGCTTAATGATTCCAGTTAAGCGGGACCCATTGACAGTGGGAAAGCTTCGTAATCCACGTCGATGAACAAGAAGTGACATTGACTTTGGCCAACAAATCACAACTTGCCCAAGACATGCGATATGGAACAAAGCTTTCGTGGTTCAAACACATCCGCGATGGAATTGATCTTGACTTTGGCCAACAAACCAATGCCAATCTTGGATCTAGAGAGAGAACCACTCAATGGAAGGAATCACTTAATATTAGTTTGAGGGTTTTCGCGTAATTGGCAACCAATTTATTATCTTTGATTAGGTCTCTCATCATACACCCTTAAGCATGCATTCTAAAAGCATAATAAGGCGCAAATTAAATAATAACGATATGCGGATGGATATTTAACAAATTATTCCTAGAACAAATCTCTACCTTTCCTCTCCCCGGCTAGCACTATTCTAACTTCTACCCAATTACATAATACAATAAAGAAACCTCATTTACATTGAGGGGAATTGGTGAGAAGAGAATTACAAAGAGTCAAGAGATAAAGGCTGGACACGCAGGTCCAATTTAATAAATTCTAAATTTATTACAACAATTTCCAAAATTGCCCTCACCCATCTAATATCCATCCGATATACATTATTCATACAATACATCCATGTATTCACACAAAACATGTTATTCAATCAATCTAATCCAATTAATTAATCTTTGAATTAAGTGATCATCCAATGTTCAAACAATGATTTGATTTGCGCGAGTCCAACTCGTTTAAGAATAAGTACTCAAAGTGCGTATTCTTAAATTATATTGAACTAAAATTTTAAATCCAATTTAATTTGTATTCAATACTAATTCATATTTAATTCCAAATTAAATAATTACACTTTATTAATGTGCCTTTATGACTTAGATTCTAAATCTAATCCTAATGGGTTTCAAATGCCCAATTAACATCCAATGTCAATTTAATTAAAGTCCAATGGGCTTTTAATTAATTCATAGGCATGGGCTTTGGCTCATATGGGTCAAACCCAAATGCGAAAGCCAATAAAGGAATCACCATATTTGCCATAAAATTAATTTCGGCCCATTAGGCCCAATTAATTTAAAAGGCCCATTTATTATATTTGAACTTTATGGAATGGTTTTAGGCCCAATTTGGATCCAATCCGATTGTCCTAAACCAACTTGGCACAACCAAGTCCATAAGGCCCAAATATAACATCAATTGCCCAATTCCAAATTGAAGCCTAATTAATTAAATTACAATATTCCAAATATCATAATTTTTTAATTAAAGTGTATAGCCATTATTAATTAGTTAAATTAACATTTCCAAAACATCAATTTAATTAATTAATCATGCTTTATTATATTCAATATATGTCCAATACAATTGAAACAAAATCAAGTCATAACATGCTTCTCTATCTCACGGCAATCATACATTTGTTCATCAATTTTGATTTCAATCCTATTAATCACAATCATATACTCATGCATTTTAAACAAATCCAATGGTCTAAAAATCAAAAATCACCATGAGATACAAGGGTCATATGTTTCGGCCAAGCTAAGGTAATTAGGGTAAAATTTATCCAATTCAATTTCTCAAAATTAATCATGCATAACTCTAAGTTATCATAATCTAAGCTCAACCAAATCATCAATTTGAAGAAATCATGCATAAATGATAAAAGCCCCAAATTAAAATTTATGAACCCTAATTCATTTCATTCTTAAATTGGCTCTGATAGCATTGTTGGGTTCTCTAAGAACATGTCTAGGATCAATTAAGTATAAAACATGTGAATACTCGAAGTAAGATTGCAGAAAAATACTTACAACGATCGGTTATATGGATGCGTAGACAACAAAAATTTACTCCTTTGAGAAGTGCTCCAAGCTCTCATTTGATTTGTATGGTGGAGCTCCAAGCTTTGAATCAAGAATTCCAAACTTTAGGGATTGTTTCCCTATCACCTTTGTAGACTCCTTTAAGTGCCAGCTTAGGAAAAATTTGCTACAAAATTTCCTTATCACCAAGAGCAACTCTCGGCAATGTGCAAAGAGAAGAGAGGGAGATGCATTCACGGTGAAAGAGAAGAAGAGAGTGATAAGTGTGTTAAGTGAATTGATTTTCCAAAATCAAAAGTCATATACCAAATCCAAGATTTGGTAAAGGTCACTCAATCTTTTAAAATAAAATAAGGAAGTGTATAATTCAAGCCATCACCAACTAACAACTTCCATCATCTAAAAGTGATGAGGTTGACTTGTGATGTGACTTGATGTGGGCCCCATTTTAATTCAAAATCCGAGTGGGCCCGCAAAACACATTTCGGGCTTGGGTTCTTTAATTCTGAATTAACGAATTTTCCATTGCGACTTAATTAAATAATAATGCCTCACAAAATTATTACGAAAGTCACTCGCGAATTAATTCTAAAATAATTCGTTCGCCTGAATTAAAATCTAATTTTAATTCCGCTTTGAAATCTAATTTCATTTAATATATCGAATATATTATTTAATCGATTAATTCCAAATTAATCGTTCTCTCGCTTCTAATCGAATTTTATCCAAGATAAATTCTTGCCGTAATTAATCATAGATTAATTTTTTCTCTCTCATAATTAATCCTAGATTAATTTTGTTCGAGTCATACGTCATCGGTGAATCTTCGGGAAACGACCCATGAGATTCCTGAATATGTTGGTAGTAAATCCGGTCGTCGGACTATCCGAATACGTACGTACCCAGTACCATGTTCTAACCGATTTACAAGACATGGTTGTCACCGATAGTTGTCACATGAAAGGCCTGGGGTTGGAATAATGTATGCCTCGTACGAAGCATATATCGGATCACTAGTAACTAGTCTCTTTTATCGGATAATCATAACCTTGTCATATTATCCCGATAGTTGCAACATATTAGAGTACTAGTTATGTATCCCTGCGTGATCATCTTCTCCATATGACTGAAGTGATACTTTCATCTTGACAATCACACCCAATACACTACGATTCTAAATAAACCCAGAAGAGGCATACACATAACCTGTTAAAGTCCCGGACGACTAAAACCAAAGCGTATTGATTGTCACAAGTATTAGCGATGCAAGTCTCAAGTTAAGACCAAATACACATACCCTGATTCGGATTCCATAGACACATAGTCATACTACCAATGGGATTCTGAGGGGTCTATCCAGAGCGAAGCTGTTCCGTACAATCAGTAAACAGAACCTTCTATTACACTTGTATGAGTATCCAATACCCAAATATATGAGAACTATACCATTACGCTTCCATAACACGCACAAGTACAATACTAGTCTATTCTGCATTATCGATGTCCAGTCTCGATAATACTACGACTAAAGATATTTAATGATTAAACCTTTGTGGATTGATACTGTCTCATATCTTATTAATCCAGAACTAATCATAAGGACTTTTATCATTTAGATATATTTAAGTAATATAATTACAAAATGATAAAATAACAATTTCCATTGTCACATAGTTAATTTGTACAAAAACCACAATGTCTTTTACAAATAATGACGATATGGGTCATAATTGTCCAACAGTTACTACTCTAGTTAAGTTATGTAATTTCAAGTCGTTGCAGATGGACACCGTAGGCACTTTAACGCTCAATTCAACGATGGTAATGAACGAAAAAAGGGAAGAACAAGGCTAAAGGTTACCTTGGTCTTCGTAGTTTGATTGTTGTGAGGGCGGTAGGCCTATTTTTAGGGAGAACGTGAGGGTGCGAGAGCCAAAGCTCGAGTTGTTGAGTCGGAAGTTGAGTTATGAGTGCTGAATCTTGAGTGACTCAATCCCTTAGACCCCCTCTCTTTTTATAGGCTATGAAATAGTCACCTAGTCAGATTAGGATTCCTTAGAATAGTTGAATTCCAATCGTTTTAGGAGAGGGTTGTGGAGATGAGATTGAATTAGGAGTACCTGATGTCTTGGGATTCGGTGTTATCCCAGTTAGACTTGGATTGGTCAAGTATGTAGTTCTCTTGTTGGAAAAAGATTATGAATAATATGGTATGTGGTTCCTTGGAGGCCTTCTGGGTCGTATAGGCCTCCTACCCTTGTGGGTATTCGGGCTCATGGGCCCTATATATGAGTCCGTGTAGACTCATTTTTAGCAACTACAATTGATATGGTTTGGGCCTTGGTGGCCAGTCCGATATGTAGGCTTGGGACGTAATGATATTTGGGTCCCTGGCCTAAATTTGGCCCGTACAATTTGTCACATACTCTCTAAGTCAATAAGTTATTGGCTTGGAGAGTATTCAACGAGTATGTCGTCCGGGGTTTGATTAAAGCATGTGGGCATACCTGGACGTTGATGTCGGTAGGACCTAATGAAGGTCATATCATGTTCGACAGATCAAAATAAATATTATGGATAATCCTCAGTCGACTAGACCTGATGATGGTCTGAGAGAGTCTTCGATGTCGTATGGGCTAGATAAAAGTCCATATCATCATCCTGACCCGATGAGGGTTTATGGTGAATGTTCCCATCGACTGGACCGGATAAAGGTCTAGGATAATCTCCAGCCAACTGGACCTAAAGAAGGTCTAGAGGAGTCTTCTATTTCGTCTGGACCAGTTGAAAGTCCGGTTCTTCAACCTGACATAAAATGGGTCTGTAGGGAATGTTCCCGTCGACTGGATCAGATGAAGGGCCTGGATAATCTCCAACCGAGTGGACCTGAAGAAGGTCTAGGGGAGTCTTTCTACTTCATCTGGACCAAATGAAGGTCCAAGTCTTCAGCCTAACCGAACTAGAGGGTTTGTGCGGAATGTTCCAGTCGACTGGACCGGATGAAGGTCCAGGATAATCTCCAATCGACCAGACTTGCTGAAAGTTCGGGGAGTCTTCGATCTACTAGACGAGATGGAGCCCCAGAAACAAACCTGACCTGAAGAAGGTCGTGGGGAATGTTCCTTGGACCAGATGAAGGTCTATGATAATCTCCAATTGAACAGACATGCTGAAGGTCCAGGGGAGCCTTCAATGTTATATGGACCAGATAACTAGGTCTTCAAATTGACTCGACAAGAGTCATGAGGAATGTTCCCGTTAATTGAACCACATCAAGGTACATAATAATATCTAGGAGACTAGGTCTAAAGAAGGTCTATGGGAGACCTCTGTGTTGTCTATACCAGACGAAGATCTAGGTCTTCAACTTAACTCGACCAGAGTCATGGTGAATGTTCACGTCAACATGACCAGATGAAGGTCAAAGATAATCTCCAGTCGACCATACCTACTAAGGGTCCATGGGAGTCTTCAACCTGACCCAACAAGGGTATCGGGGAATGTTCTCATCGACTAGACTAGATAAAGATCCAGAATAATCTCCAATTGACCATACCTTCTGAAGGTCTGGGGGAGTCTCCAATCAACTGGACCGGATAAAGGTCCAGGATCCTGACCTGAAGAAGGTCGTAGGGAATGTTCCCTTTGGCTGGACCAGATGAAGGTCCACAGTAATCTACATCCTCAATCTACTCTATAATTGATATTGACTGGAATTTTGGCGCTATACTGACAGATGGGCTACGTTGGCTGAATCCATTCCATTGACTGGATCTGATCATGTCGAGCGAGATTGTCATAGTTGGGAGTTACTTCTTGCTTATAGCCACATACTATGTTAGTTATATCTCAAATAACACTTTTACTTATCGTTTGGAGACCATTTTGGTTGACCCTAGGGGGTGGTCCTTGGATGTCCTTTGAAACAAGCATCATGCCATATTCATTTAGACCAGATGCGGGTCCTTATATATCGTCTAAAGTAGTTAATGTCAAACAGACTACCTTATGGTCGACTGGATCTGCTGGATGTTCAGGAGGGTATGATCTTGTCGATTTGGAGAAATGAAGGTTCTTTATAAGCTGACTGGACCAAGAGAAGGTCAATAGTCTGGACGATGTGGTTGTCTTCGACTTCTTTTCGACCTAAATGGGCCTTGTGAGATGAGTTTTTCAAGATGGACTTTCATTTTTCTTTAACATTTTTTCTTTGATGGCCTTGAAGCGTAGTATTTTATAGTTGATGGCTGCGAAGGCTAATCAGAGGAGGATCATAGACTTTAAGAAGTCTAACAAGGCCTTGAGGAAAAAAGTTTCTGAAGCTGAAACATCGACTGAGGCTACTAATAAACGCGTAAAAGAGGCTAAGGATAGAACAACAGTTGTCAAGTCGACCCTAAAGACTGAGAGATTGTTGACGAAGCTTGTGATAGAATCTTATAAGGATGGGTTGGAATGTTCAGAAAGTAAAAAGACAAGACTCTTGAGAAACAGATCACAAAGTATAAGAGACTGGAGGTCGATCTTTCCTCGCCGAATGCTGGGAGTGAAGATATGACTGATGCTTTTGTGCTAGGTGAGGGAGTTGCTCCCAATGATGGTGAAAGAGCTGCTGAGACTGTAGAGAAGTCTGGTCAGATGAAAGAGAATGCTCATGTCTTCAAAGCTTAATGATGTTGGGGATGTTCCAGTCGATGGTGACTCAGCTACTGACGTTCAAGATGCCTCAGCCTTAGAAGATTGATCATGTCTCTACGTTACTCAGTCTCTTTTGTATTTAACTTTTTGTAGTTGGTAACTAAGCTTTTATATTGGTGAATGAGCGAATTCCTTTCTATTTCTTCACCTTCGTATGTATTATGGATAAGTAAAATTTGTTTGGCATTCATAATCTAGTTGTTTGGTTGGTTGTTGACTCGAAATATTTAGGGAAGGTAAAGTCTATATAGCTTTGCTTTGACATCGTTGACCGGCGTAAACACACACGTATAACGCAAGCGCACGTATTGTTCAAGTAGTATAAAAATATCGATCCCACGAGGACTTAATATATCTAAACTATTAATTTTATGAGGTCAAATGATTACTAATATCTAACAAGTTGATTGATTGATTTTAAATGGTGACGATTCTAAATTTAAAAGCAAGTAAATAAAATTGTCGAAAATAGGTTTTAAGAAAATTCAATATTAAAAACTATCTAGGGTTGTGATTTCTTCCAATATCATTTTAAAGATGAAGTGGTTATCTTAAAGTTGGGTAATATATTGATTTATTAACCTGGAACACTAAATTATGTGTAAGCCTCTGTCGATGATCAGACACAAATACCCAGTTTAACCCAATTGAAACATATGTCTATGTCAACCAAATTATCTGGATTCATTAAGTTTAAGTTCCAATTATGGCTACCCCCGCCCGACAGGTATATTCCTATCCTGTAAGGAAATCTATTAAAGGGTTATCTATCCTCAAGGAAGATCGTGGGCTATTGAGTCTAAGGCTGAAACCTAAAATCCCTATGTCTAGTTCATTTTAGATTTACCAGATCAATTTTATTAATGGCCAGTTAATGAAAAAGCATTAAGTTTAAGACTCAATAAATAAATCTTTATATTACCCAAGCTATAATCTAACCCTTATAAAACGGTGATATTGGATTTCATCACAACCCCAGATAACTAATTTAGTTACAACACATAACTAGGGCTAGTAAAAACTTGAAAATAAAAGACATAAAGTAAAAATGCGGTAAAGTAAATACTGAAAAGTAAATTACAATAAAATAAAATGCTAAGGTAAAATGAATTACTTTTACTACTACTAATTTAGATATCTCCCATAAAATAATATATAAACTTGTGATTCTTTTTCCAACCAGCCATATAGGCGGTAACCTGATTAAGTCAAATTAAGTCCAACCAGCCATAAAGGCGGAACCAAAATTAAATTACCAACCGACCAATCTGGCGGTATCCTTTATTGGTCAGGTTTAAATCAGATTAAAATGAATTACCAACCGACCAATCTGGCGGTATCCTTTTTAAGTCAATATTTTAAATAGTGAATATATTATTTTTAAGGGAGATTAATCTAAATAGTAACAGTAAAAGAATTACCTTTCACCCTAGCTGGGGGAGTTACCTCCTCATGCTAAATAATAAAAACTGTAAAAAGTAAAAAGTAAAAATTAAATTACTATATTAACAAAACGTAATTAAAATTTATTACAAAACTAAAAACTAAAAAAACTAAAAATTAAAAGAAAGTAGAGAGAGAAACTCTCTCTTTAGAAAAATTATAAGAGAGAGAGTGGTGCACTGAATTCTGAAATCTCGAGCTCAATTTATAGGCCTCGGTAGGATCCAGCGTCGCGACGCCAGGTCCTCAGCATCGTTACGCAGATTTGTCGACGTGGAACGCTCTGGTTCGCCGGTTTGAAGATTCTGGATATGGTGACACGTGGCAGAGTGGTTGGGCTTCAATTATTGTGACACGTGGCGGCTTCTGATTGGTAGCTGAGATTCTTATCCGCCACGTGTCAGATAAGGATTAGATACTCAATTATTGATGCTAACGTGGCGATGACGTGGCGGTGACGTGGCGGTGACGTGGCGACGATGTGGCGACACGTGGGAAAGAGACTGTCGGCACCGTAGATTTGCGACACGTGTCACTTCATGATTGGCTGATGATGATGTGGCAGTGAGGTGGCAATGTTGACTTGTTGACGTGGCTGATGACATGGAATGACACGTGGAACACGTGGCGATGATGACTGTCGGCACCGTAGGATGCTGACACGTGGCACAGCGCATGTTAGCAGATCGGCTGTGATGGTGACACGTGTCACGGCGTATTTTAGCAAAGTCAAACTTTTCTCATATTCTGATTTGTGGACCCGGCTCACGTTAGCACTGTTCGGCGCATTTTAGACGTCGCTATGCTGAAATCTTGGCGTCGCGACGCGCTTAAGACCAAAATATCCCTGTTGACGCATTTTTGTCCGTTTTTGCCCCAAATTGACTCAAATGCTTTCCAAACTTTATTTATCTACAAAATAACACAAAACATATCAAAACGTTCACAAAACTCAAGAAACTATACAAAATATTAGGTCTAATGAGTGGGAATAAGTGATATAAATACCACTCATCACACCCCCAAACCTAACATTTTGCTAGTCCTCGAGCAAAACATAAAATAAAATAACATGAAAATAAAATTAACTAAGCCACTATCGTAGGGATCACGTTGCATTTAGCGTATGCAATAAGCCTTTAAACCCCTAGGTGTCCCTAGTGGGCGAGTTGTAGTCTCGTGATGGTTTACAGCAATGATACCCACAAACATTTTTACAAAAGTAAAAAGTTAGTTAAAACTAATGCACACAAAAGCAAAAAGACAAGCGAAAAGAGAATAAAGATGTTAGTGACTAATCAGGTGAAACTTCTACTCCAAGTTACTAGTTGTTTTGTTTTATTTTAAATTACTGAATAAGTAAATTCTCCGATTATATTTACCATTCTCCATATACACAGCCAACTAAATATTAATCAACTCATTTTGCCCACAACAGTCATAAGTGCAGTTGATAAGAGAGTAATATTTTTGTCCTAAAGTTCTATCAGATTTCACACCTTTTGTAGCAATGAAATAATTTTTCTCATTTTTCTGATTTTTTTTTGATTTTTCTCTATTTTTTATTTATATACAATATCTTCCATCTATGTAACGAGTGTTGGGTCGGTGACTCCCAAACCAGTTGGCTTTAGGGCATCAGGTGTTAAGACACCCCTACGGACTTAATTACTCAGACTTCAGATATATATATTTTTTGCAGCATCTTTGATCCATATAACGAGCTTTGGGCCAGTGACTCCCAAACCAGTTGGCTTTAGGGCACTAGGTGTTAAAACACCCTTACAAACTTAATAACTCGGATCTCAGACGTTTTTATTTTTTATTTTTTTATTTTTTTTACTCAATTGCTTTTTGAGATGCTTTCTCCAATTAAACTAGAGCACTGAATATTACAAACTTTTCAATTTAGCTCATGTCCGTATGTTACTATATATGTTGATAATATCTATCAATTGAGCATATGAAGATTCCTTTTAGTCAGTTTTAAGGAGAATTTACAAATTAAATAATTTAAATGGAAATAAACAAAAATTAACTTGTTTCGAAAATAAGCTTGAGATACGTCTCAGGAGTGGAAACTCCTTACTCGGCTATCTCTTACCAATTTCACCTTTTTAGTCAAAATAAAAACACAAAAACATAAAATGTTTTTGTAATTTTTGAAAATTTTCCAATTTTTTTGTATTTTTCGAAAAATTTTGGACTAAAAATAAAAACAACATACAAACTAAAAACAAGGTACTAATCAACTAATTCCCTCCCCCAAACCTAAATGAGACATTGTCCCCAATGTCTTAAACAGTAAAAGGAGAGTTAAGAAGGTCGTACCTGGTTAGCTAAAAATCTACAGGAAATTAAAGGTTAAGATCCAGATTAATCCGACGCCTCTTACCACGATCGTCCTCGGACCAATTTATCTTTGAAAGGATAGGGTCAACTTGTGGTTCATAGGCTATGAGTTGGTCTATTAGATCCGGAGCAGTTCTGGCAGTGAAGAGGAGTTATTTCATAGGTTTTGACACGAACCCATTTCTCCGGGCATCATCAAGAAACACACAAAGAAAATCATAAAATCCATCAACGTTGAGCAGTCCAAGCGGTTTCTGGTGTATGTTCAGGTTCGCCCAAGATAATATTATAAATATTTCCTCCAATGTACCCAAGCCACCTGGCAAAGCGATAAAAGCATCAGCACGGTTAATCATTTCTACCAGTCGTTCAGACATACCTGGCACGATCAGTTTCTCTCCGTTTGATGATCCAATAAGATTTGCCTCTGCCAAGGGTTTTGGGATGATTCCCAAAACGTGACTGCCTCCTTCCTGTGCGGCCTTTGAAACGATCCCCATAAGTCCAAGATTTCCTCCGCCATATATTAAGTGCATATTCCTTGCTGCTAAGACTCGACCCAATTCCTGTGCTGCCTCTACGTATTGTGGCTTAGTACCAATACTACTACCGTAAAACACACAGATGTTCTCAACTCGTCTTCTTGAAGTGGCTTCCATTTTTTTTATGTATTTCTTTCTCAACTCGGGATGCCTTCAAAAGTGCAATGACGGGCTTAATTTATAGTACCTGAAAAGGGTGAGTAAAAATAGCACAAGTATCTTCCAGAGGACGATTAGTAGCGAAATAGTGAAATAGATCGTGATAGTCAACAAGATCTGGATCCTGTCGGAGAAAATAAAAGAAATCAACAAAACAAATCACAATTATTAAGAAAAGACAAAAAGATATAATATTTACAAGAAAAGTAACGGCTTGATTGACGTCTATGCGTCAGGAACAAGTTTCCCATCCAATTTTCTTATAAATTGGCAAACAGGGTCTTTTTGAGTCAGATTCCCGAGACTTAACAGTTGTCTTTCCTTTTGGAATTGTGTATGTAATTTGCGAATGGCTATGTGAACATATCCACTGGGATGCGTCTCAAGAGTTAAAGATATATCATCTAAAGACTCCTTACTCAAGCCATCCCTAATGAATTTAATTTTGTCTTCGCGATTATCAGACACCATTCCTAAAGAACGACAACGAGTGTTGCAATTAAATCGTGCACATTTGAAACAAACACCCATTTGTTTAGCTCTACGTTTCTTTGCATAGGTGCTTCTTCCAAAACCATGCAGATGTGAAATAAAAGAGTCAGAAGACTCACCTGCCAATCGGACTCGTGCTTCAATTACCCATCGAATATCATTAGAAATACCATGGATTGTCAATAACCTCATCCGTTCCAAGCGAGCTTTGTATACTTTCATCAGAGATTTTTGAGGGAGAGAAGGAAATTGCTTGCGAAGATTTGCGAGAGCTTCTTCCATATTGAAATGACTAATCCTGCAAAAATTAAACACACAAAAATAAAACACACCAAATCACAATATATACACAAATTGCATGGTTGCCTCCCTGCGAGCGCTAAGTTTAAAGCCGTCAGCCAGACTTGGCTTCTCGAACGTTAAGCTGGATCTGAAAGTGTAACACTTTCTTTTTGTCGCTCAAATGATTCTCCCCAGTAGTGCTTGACACGCTTGTTTTTAACCTTGAAAGTTTTGTTAGCGTCAGGATCATGTGTCTCAACGGCTCTATTTGGTAAAACTTTGGTGATCACAAATGGACCTGACCACCGTGATTTTGGCTTCCATGGGAATAATTTCACCCTTGATTTGTTTAACAATACCTTCTGCCCTGGTTCCAGTTGTATGCGCACTAACTTCTCATCATGTCTTTTCTTGCCCTTTTCTTTGTACAATTTGGCATCCTCAAAAGGCTGATTGTGAAATTCCTCCAATTCGTTGAGCTGGTGGAACTTTTTCTCTTCTATTGCTTGTAGTGCAAGAATAGGTTTCTTCAGTACGCATTGCGCTTTATCTTCAGGCTCCACAGGTAATTGACATGTTTTAAGTTTGTCAGTAGAACTTTGTCTTTCATCAGAGTTCTGAATGGTACTGTGTATCACATCGAGTTTGAAACATTCCTCCCTTCTTTTCATCATCTGGGAAATTCATGGCCTTGAAAACATTGAATGTTACTTCTTGGTCCTGTACCCTCATGGTTAATTCACCTTTTTGTACATCAATAATGGTTCGACCTGTAGCCAAGAATGGTCTCCCAAGGATGATTGGTACGTTTGCGTCTTCCTCCATATCAAGGACAATAAAATCTGCTGGGAAAATGAATTTGTCAACCTTGACCAGCACATCCTCAACTACACCTCTCGGAAATACGAGCGTTCTATCAGCAAGTTGTAGTGAGACTGAAGTTGGCATTGTTTCTACAATCTGTAATTTCCTGAAAATAGAAAAAGGCATCAAGTTAACACTAGCACCTAAATCACACAGAGCCTTACCAAAGTTATGTTCTCCTATGACGCAAGGAACAGTGAAACTGCCAGGATCTTTCAACTTCGGGGGAAGTTTCCTCTGAATGATGGCACTACATTCTTCTGTTAATGCTACTGTCTCGTAATCTCCTAATCTCCGTTTTCGTGAAAGAATATGTGTAAGCCTCTGTTTTATTTGGTCCTCTTCATTGTTTTATGTTTCTTTCGGTGTCTCCCTCGATAATTGCTTTGCTTGTACAATGTACTCGATCGGTTTTACTTTTACTTTTTTTTTTATCCTTTTTGGTATAACAATCAACAATGGTGTCATCTTCACAAGCTGCTTTAATGGAATTCATTGACCTTTTTTTCGTGGCTATCTATGCATCATGAAGCTGAAAGCATGTATATCAGCAACACTAAAGTAAAAGATAGGCTCTACTGATAAGCAAATTGCCAAAATGATATGCAAACTATCAGCTGGTTCACGTCGAGACGAATACCGTGCCGTGGTATTTTCCGGCGATCAAACGGAGGCCGGACCAGCCCGCACGCGCCGTACGCGCACTCGCCACGCGTCGACATGCGCTCCAGAGGTTGAAGACGACATACGTGTCAGTCACGTCATCAGTTCCAGTACTGTCAGCTACCATGTCAGCAGATTCGGTACAGTCAGCGCCACGTCATCAGTTCCGGTATAATCATATACCACATCGGTATTTCCAGTACAGTCAACTACCACGTCATCATTTTCGGTACATTTATCTTCCACGTCAGTATTTCAGATACAATTAGTTGCCACATCATCTGTCACGTGTCAAACGCGTCAGCATACCTGATAAATTTCATTGAGTCTCTGAAATTTACATTTAGCCCCAGAAGTTTTAGAAATTAACAAATCAGCCATTGAGTCGGATTTGGACCAACGAATAGTCAAATCCACCATTTTCGACCATTCATAACGCAACAATGACATCCGATTTGTGAAAATCAGCTCTGAATTTGTCCTATTTTCATTTTAAATCTTAAACTTAAAATGGAAACGGAATATTAACAAGTTGAAGACATGAACATTCTCTTTCATCTGACCAGACTTCTGTTAATGCTACTGTCTCGTAATATCTAACAAGTTGATTGATTGATTTTAAATGGTGACGATTCTAAATTTAAAAGCAAGTAAATAAAATTGTCGAAAATAGGTTTTAAGAAAATTCAATATTAAAAACTATCTAGGGTTGTGATTTCTTCCAATATCATTTTAAAGATGAAGTGGTTATCTTAAAGTTGGGTAATATATTGATTTATTAACCTGGAACACTAAATTATGTGTAAGCCTCTGTCGATGATCAGACACAAATACCCAGTTTAACCCAATTGAAACATATGTCTATATATATGAGTCTTCTGGGTCGTATGGGCATCCTACCCTTGTAGGTATTCGGCTCTGGGCTATATATATGAGTCATGTGCAGACTCATTTTTAGCAACTAGAATTCGTGTGGATTGGGTTTTGGTGGAAAGTCTGACATGTGGGCTTGAGATGTAATGACATTTGGGTCCTTAACCCAAATTTGGTCCGTACATACCCGAAAACTTTCCTTCCCTTTCTTGGAGTCCAAACAGAAAAGTGAGAGGAAAAACGCAATGCCTACTTACAAAATCATAATTATTGATGTGGAATTTCGTTCGAGCCCTACGATTTACAACTCTTGTACATGGAAAAAAGGTCATTCAAACTCTTCAAAACGTGAGTCTTTCGAACCGATGCCGTTTCATTTCGATCATAAAAGTTCACCCTTTTTCGGCGTTGTGTGTGACATAAAGTGCTGGGAACGACGTCGTTATATGTGGCTGTTATCAACTGATTTCTTTTCAGAATTATTTATTTATTTATTTATTTGTTCAATTTTTAAAACCGTGTTGTGATAAATTGTGAAGATATTTTGCTGACGGCTAATTTTGGTCTCAGGGCAATATGGGAATATTACTCCCGAGACAATCCTCCCTCAATAGTGAATTTGTTTGGTTATGGGGGACCAAAAGTAAACTTAGCAAAAGACAAATAATATGCCAATAGACAAGGAGATTTAACATGGTTCGGCGTATCTTGGTCCGACCTACGTCCACGGGCACAAAAAAGATGATACTTTTTGTTGACGGTGGATTTTGGTCTCAGGGTAATATGGGAATATCACTTCCGAGGTAATCCTCTTTCAATAGTGAATTTGTTTGATTACGGGGGACCAAAAGCAAATTTAGCAAAAAACAGATAAACACACCAATCAACAAAGAGATTTAACGTGGTTCGGTGGATTTGGATCCGACCTACGTCCACGGACACAAACATGATGATATTTTTATTACTCAAACACGCTTTCCAGAGCTCTTTTTTTTTTACAAGTCAGGGCTTGATGATTCTGATCCCTATATTGGTTCTCTTTTTCTTCTCCTCTTAAGCATACTCTACCCTCCTATTTATAATAGTGCAGAAATCAGATTCCTTCTTTTACAAGGGTTTCCTAGTTGAAACAATTTCCCTTTCCCATAAGGATTCCTAGTCAAAAACTACATTTACTTCCTTTATCATACTAGGACATTGACTTACTAGTTTCCCCCATGAAAGTAAGATAACTTATTATCTTATCTTGTATGGATAGAATGTCTTATCTTCCCGAACATGTCTTGCCCTATGCTCGGTTTTCACGAGGTCGGTCTTCATGTGGTCGGTCATAATAGTCTTTTGTACTGAGAATGCTGCTGTCGACCTGATAATTGCCCGGTCATCTTGAACTCAAGTGCTCGGTCACTAACCGTAAAGTTCCAGGTCCCTTACTGTTGACTCTTTAGTGGTCGGGTCGGCATTAATAATCTTGACTGAGAAGTGAATTACCTTTTTTACCCCTATCGTGCTGCTTAAATAACATAGTGCTTGAAAACACCATCAACATCTGTCCCCTAGTTCTCGGTTCCAACGAGTATGCAAGTTGGTGCCGGGAACTATATAAAGATGGTGTGCTGATCGCCTTGCTGGTGGTCGCTCCAGAAATCACAGAGAAATTGCCTTCGCCATCAACTAAGTCTTCTGTTTCTATCTTCATATCCTCGGTTATTGGAGATGCTGACCCTATTCAGAATGATTCTCCACCTCAAAGCAAATTGCTTACTTGGGTCGTTCCATCAGGAGATGAAGTTCCTCTTGTTGCCCAAACTAAAAATGACTCATCCTCTGTAATATATGTACCAGAGATTTAGAGGTCTTGACCCCTGACTGATCCAATCTTGATTATGAGGAGAAAATTTTTCCTCTTAGCTAACGATGATGTGCTCGGTGGCATGTGATCCTGTCTCGAGCTGTGAGAGATGCTCGGACATGGGGGAATGTTAAGTCCCCAGTTCGAAGGACTGACTCGGTGGGACGCAACTCGACCCCGAATGAAGAGAGGCACTTGGACCTGGGGGAACGTTACGTCCCCAGTCCGAAGGACTGACTCGGTGGGACGTACCCCGACCCTGAATGAAGAGAGACACTTGGACTTGGGGGAATGTTACGTCCCCAGTCCGAAGGGCTGACTCGGTGGGACGTACCCCGACCCCGAGCTGAGAAATGCACTTGGACCTGGGGGAATGTTACATCCCCAGTCCAAAGAGGTAGACTCGGTGGGACATAACCCGACCCCGAGTGAAGAGAGGCACTTGAAGCTGGGGGAATGTTACGTCCCCAGTCCGAAGGGTTGACTCGGTGGGGCGTACCCCGACCCCGAGCTGAGAAAGGCACTTGGACCTGGGGGAATGTTACGTCCCCAGTCCAAAGAGGTAGACTCGGTGGGACGTACCCCGACCCCGAGCTGAGAAAGGCACTTGGACCTGGGGGAATGTTACGTCCCCAGTCCAAAGAGGTAGACTCGGTGGGACGTAACCCGACCCCGAGTGTAGAGAGGCACTTTGACCTGGGGGAATGTTACGTCCCCAGTCCAAAGAGGTAGACTCGGTGGGACGTAACCCGACCCCGAGTGAAGAGAGGCACTTGGACCTGGGGGGAATGTTACGTCCCCAGTCCGAAGGGCTGACTCGGTGGGACGTACCCTGACCCCGAGCTGAGAGAGATATTTGGACCTGGGGGAATGACGCCTCCCCAAAGTGCTGACTCGGTGGGACGTACCCCGACCCCGAGTGAAGATAGGCACTTGGACCTGGGGGAATGTTACGTCCCCAGTCCGAAGGGCTGACTTAGTGGGACGTACCCCGACCCCGAGCTGAGAAAGACACTTGGACCTGGGGGAATGTTACGTCCCCAGTCCAAAGAGGTAGACTCGGTGGGACGTAACCCGGCCCCGAGTGAAGAGAGGCACTTGGACCTGGGGGAATGTTACGTCCCCAGTCCGAAGGGCTGACTCGGTGGGACGTACCCCGACCCCGAGCTGAGAAAGGCACTTGGACCTGGGGGAATGTTACGTCCCCAGTCCGAAGGGCTGACTCGGTGGGACGTACCCCGACCCTGAGCTGAGAAAGACACTTGGACCTGGGGGAATGTTACGTCCCCAGTCCGAATGGCTGACTCGGTGTGACGTACCCGACCTCGAGTGAATAGAGGCACTTAGACGTGGGGGTATGTTACGTCCCCAGTCCGAAGGGCTGACTTGGTGGGACGTACCCCGACCCCGAGCTGAGAAAGACACTTGGACTGGGGGAATGTTACGTCCCCAGTCCGAAGGGCTGACTCGGTGAGACATACCCTGACCCCGAGCAGAGAAAGGCACTTGGACCTGGGGGAATGTTACGTCCCCAGTCCAAAGAGGTAGACTCGGTGGGACGTAACCCGACCCCGAGTGAAGAGAGGCACTTGGACCTGGGGCAATGTTACGTCCCAAGTCCGAAGGGCTGACTCGGTGGGACGTACCCCGACCCCGAGCTGAGAAATGCATTTGGACCTGGGGGAATGTTACGTCCCTAGTCCGAAGGGCTGACTCGGTGGGACGTACCCCGACCCCGAGCTGAGAAAAACAAAGTGGCCTCGGCGGAACAAAATCCAGCCCCGAGCCGATTAATCAAGTGGCCTCAGCGGAACGAATCCAACCCCGAGCCGATTAATCAAGTGGCCTCGGCGGAACGAATCCATCCTCGAACAGATTAATCAGGTTGGACTTATTCAGAAGGGAAATGAATCAACCTTTTGAAGCCCTACTGAGTCCGGAACTAGCGTCCCCCTACCAGACCAGTGGAAAACGAAAACAAAACTTTGAAAAATAAAATTAAAAGGCGGGGGCGACTTAGCGCTTGTCCCAAAATAAAACGTTTCGCAAGTATAAACAACAACACGGATGCCTCAAAACAGCGTCCTGCCCGAGGTCTCCAAAACACAATTCTGAATCTTTCAATTCAGTGTCCCGGCGAACCAGGATTTGGATCAGAAGAGCGTTTGAATGGTAAGGGCACATCCTCTATACGTCGGGTCACTGTGGAGCCTGTGTATTGTACGAGGGCTCCTCCTTACCACGCTGGAGCAGACACACGCTACAGGGGCGTAACGCATCCCCGTGTTGCGCCTCTCTTGGATCCAAATGATGAATGGATCAAAGAGTGTCCGGGATACTAAGGGTATATTCCTCCTTAGGTCCGGCATCACTGGAGTTAGCAATCGGCACTGGGGCATCATCATCCCCTGTGCTATGCTTTCCCACGGATCCATTACATCGGGTAAGTGAGGATCAAAAGAGTGCTCGACACATTAAGGGCATGTTCCTCCTTATGTTCGGTAACACTGGAGTAAGCAATTGCCACGGGGGTATCATCCCTCCCCGTGCTATGCTTCTCACGGATCCTATGTCCTTGAATATTCTGAGGACCCTGAGCTAAAGAGACATTTGGTTCTGGGGGAATGTTCCGTCCCCAGGCCAATAAGCACGACTCGGTGGGATGTAACCCGACCCCTGAGTCGAATAGTATAGCAACCTCGGCGGAACGAGATCTAGCCCCGAGCCGATGAAGAGGCCTCAGCGGAACGAACTCCAGCCCCGAGCCGATTGTTGAAGTGGCCTTGACGGAACGAACTCCAGCCCCCGAGCCGATTGTTGAAGTGGCCTCGGCGGAACGAACTCCAGCCCCGAGCCGATGATTGAAGTGGCATCGGCGCCAACTATCCTCTGTAATGGGCGTTGAGTATGTCCCCCGTTTGAAGATGTCCGGATACTCTTTTAGACATTCTAGTAGGCTCTGTCTCAGGGTCTTGTCCAAGCCTCCCCCTATATTTATGTTTTTCCCGGTCCGAAAAGTTCTATCCCTTATAATTCCTCAGCCACCGCTAGCCGGGCTATTCTGTTTGGCCGAGGACTAGGATCTCCACTGGCTTTTCCTCCGTCTTCATTCCTCTGCCATTTTTTGGTACCCTCCTCAATGCAGAGGGTTTATCGTGAGAGAGTTGCAAAGCAGCTGCGGGCTGCCTTCTGACTCCGTATGCGATCCCGATCCCTTCCCGGGTGTCTCCTGTATCTGTTTTGAGGTTTGTCCTCCACTTGGCCATCTCTTTTTTTTTAACCAAGATTTTACCTCGCTATTTGGGCCGCCATGTCGCCTTATGTGATCTTCTTCATGTCTGTTGCACCGGGTGTGATGTTCCTTACGCCTTGGAATCTCCCGCACAGTTTCGTCGTACTCAGTGTCTTCTCTTCTAGTGCAGCGGAGACTATCATAAGAGGAATCTGTCGAACGTCTCTCTTTTTCTTCTTCCCATGTGTCCTCTGTTTGTGAATCTTCTTCCACCACTATGGATTTTATCCCGTAAGGCCCTCTCCTCCTAGGTCCATCGTCCTCACTTGTATCCACAACCCTCTTTCCATCTGCTATCTCTCATCTTCTTTGATTAGCTCTGGTTTCAGGCTTCTTGCGGTTCCCCCCTTCCATTCTCTCCAGTCGGTCCATCATGGTTTTTAGGAGGGCCTGACTATCCTCCATGTCCTTCCTTATGTTTTCTTCTATCTTATTCATCCAATCTGTGGCCGGATTCCCCGACGATTGGTGATTTCCGTCTTCTGCCATCGTCTTACTACGCGAACCGCTTTTTGTTGAGTTCCCCACAGACGGCGCCAACTGTTGACGGTTGATTTTGGTCTCAGGACAATGTGGGAATATTACTCCCGAGACAATCCTCTCTCAATAGTGAATTTGTTTGGTTATGGGGGACCAAAAGCAAACTTAGCAAAAGACAAATAATACGCCAATCAACAAGGAGATTTAACGTGGTTCGGCGGATCTTGGTCTGACTTACGTCCACGGGCACAAAAAAGATGATACTTTTTGTTGACGGTGGATTTTGGTCTCAGGGTAATATGGGAATATCACTTCCGAGGTAATCCTCCTTCAATAGTGAATTTGTTTGATTATGGGGGACCAAAAGCAAATTTAGCAAAAAACAGATAAACACACCAATCAACAAAGAGATTAACGTGATTCGGTGGATTTGGATCCGACCTACGTCACGGACACAAACATGATGATATTTTTATTACTCAAACACGCTTTCCAGAGCTCTTTTTATTTTTTACAAGTCAGGGCTTGATGATTCTGATCCCTATATTGGTTCTCTTTTTCTTCTCTTCTTAAGCATACTCTACCCTCCTATTTATAATAGTACAGAAATCAGATTCCTTCTTTTACAAGGGTTTCTTAGTTGAAACAATTTCCCTTTCCCATAAGGATTCCTAGTCAAAAACTACCTTTACTTCCTTTATCATACTAGGACATTGACTTACTAGTTTACCCCATGAAAGTAGGATAACTTATTATCTTATCTTGTATGGATAAAATGTCTTATCTTCCCGAACATGTCTTGCCCTATGCTCGGTTTTCACGAGGTCGGTCTTCATGTGGTCGGTCATAATAGTCTTTTGTACTGAGAATGCTGCTGTCGACCTGATAATTGCCCGGTCATCTTGAACTCAAGTGCTCGGTCACTAACCGTAAAGTTCTCGGTCCCTTACTGTTGACTCTTTAGTGGTCGGGTCGGCATTAATAATCTTGACTGAGAAGTGAATTACCTTTTTTACCTCTGTCGTGCTGCCTAAATAACATAGTGCTTGAAAACACCATCAACATATTTGTACCAAATGATTTATAATATATGGTTTTGAGTTTTATTTTTTGACTGCAAGTTATTAATTGAATCATTTTTTTGGGTAAATCAATAATGCAATTGCAAATTGTTTAGATTGATTCATGCTTTGTTAATTTAATATTTTTATGAGAAGGGTATGTGATCAATAGGCTATTAATTAGATTCTGAATCATTTTGGTATATTTTTGTAAAGACCCAAAATTTTTGATAAGGTTATTATTGTCTTCCTACTTAAAACACTTGAGTCAAAGCTTTGAATCTTCAAACTTATGGGGCACTTGATAGATTTATATTAGTTTGATTCAGTTTCTATTTGACTCAAAATCCAGGGGTTTAATGTTTCCTAATTTTTCTGGATTAAAACTAAATCAAACCAAACCCAAAAACACAACACAAAGTGACAGCAGTGAGCAAAATCTACTCACTTCTGTGAGGTAGTAAAGGAAAGGAGAAGATGGTGATTTTTCATTCCACACCAAACGGCCTTCCGTACTATGTCTCGCAACTAATGAAAGTAGTGTGGGTTAGACTCACAAACCAACCTCTAAATACTTTAGAGATCAAACGATTGTCACACAACAATTTTGGTTTTGTTTTTCTCTTTCTATTTTCTTTCAACTATTGAGAGAAAAGATGATCTAGGGTGGTTAGGGTTTGGAAAAAATGAATTAGGTTATAAAGGAATATCACTTATCAATTTAAACTTAGGGTTTTATTTTACAAAATAAAACAAAACCCTTCCCTTCCCTATTACACAAATTTCAGCCAGCCCTAGCAATTGTAAAATCAAAATATTTTTTCCTTATGTTACAAAAAATCATATGTAGTTACCATTTAAAAAATGTAACTTCCATACCAACCAAAGGATTTCCAAAATATAATTTTGAAAATTCATAATTTAAAAATTGTATTAAATTATACAATATAATTTTATAACTTATAACAGATAATTATCATATAATAATTTATTATAAAAACTATAAATTAAAATTAATATATAGTTTCAAGTGTGATAAATTAATATTATTAATCATATTAATAATATATATATATATATATATACATATATGAGTATATAATTGGACTATCTAATTATATTTAATCCGCTACAGTATATCGAGCTAACACGGGGACCAAATGGACCAACGGTTCTGAGCTTCAATAATCTCGAAATATTTATTAAACTCTGAATTAAATATTCCGAATTATTAAATTCGGGTTATTCCAATAAAAACTCGAAGCTGCATTGTCGTTGCAGATAGATAATATAAGCTAAACTACGTTGGTGTCCATCGATATAGTCATTACATACGGATTGGTCATTCACGAGTATCTCAGAATTAGAGCCAGGTCATAATATATGTTATACCCTTCTAATTATTTTTACCTTAAATAACATTGATTCTCCAATGAATGATTTTTTTATAACCATTATGATGTTAATCTTTCTATTCGTAACAGAAAGACTTGAGTGCTCTAATCGTTCAAGTACCGAATCAACCCTTAAGGAAAATACTCCTCCACTTATCGCAAGAAGGATTGAACTCCATATGTATGTAAAACGTCCCTAGCTACACGTCAAACCATGTCCCCAAAGTATGTACTATTGGTTGGTATTGCTATACCAACCTCACCTTTATAAATCAAAGGACATAGTCTACCCTACAAGATTTCGTTGTACACTCAAGATTCAGATCAATCCATATATGACCGTCTAGTATATTGAAATGAATTTCTTTATTTAACAAATATTATAAAAACTCATTCTATCTGAGTCTATTCTATATGATCATATCATATAAGTGCCTCATTCTCATGTACCACATGGATGATCCTGAATCAAGGTCATCATACAATTATATAATGGACTGTAGCTATAGATAAATCACAAATAAAGTACCTACTTTGTTTGCTCTCTATGGACTATTTTATATTACTAACTTCAGACTTAAATCCTCTTGTGTATGACAATCATATACTAAGAGTGAAGGCACATGAGTATGTTGAATTTTTCTAAGGTCCCAAGATCAAATCAAGACATGAAAACATGCGTGAATACACCAATGAAGATAGCGGAATACTTACATTGATCGGTTATGTCGATTTGAAGACGAATCATGCCCAAAAACGCACTGCCTTGGTAAGCTTACTGCAACCAGTCCATGCTCACTGTCTTGGCATTTCGGGTCTCAAAACGAAGCTCCAAACTCCATCGGATGAGTCCCGCCTCATGGTCGAACCTCCCTACCACCTTCGCAAGACTGAAAGTGTGCTAGCACTTGATTTCTCACCATGAGAAACCACTCTTGCTTCCCTTATTCACGCCCAAACTGGTTCAAAACCAGTGAAGAATGGCCACCATTGCCGTGAGAGGAAGAGAGAATTGAGAGAGATAAAATTGTGTATTAAGTTGTTAAAATGATTTACCAAAAATCAATTTATATTTATGCCATAATTTTCATTAAATTAATAATAAAATTATGACACATAACATGCAATGGCTTAGAGTGTCAAACACTCAAACTCCATGCAATGACATTGAGTGCAATGTACACAATCTACATGCAAAGCATTAGAATGACATGTGTCATGTGGGCCCCACACGTTTCAAATGAAAGTGGGCCCACGTGCACTCACGCGTTCGGGTTCGATATTTCCGAAATACCGAGCTTACGTCGCGACGTTAATTCAATCGAATTAAATAAATAATTGCGCCTGGCGAAATTATTATTTACGTCGCTAACGAATTAATTCTAAATTAACTCGTTTGCCCGAATTAAAATCTGATTTTAATTCCGCGTCGAAATCTAATTTCGTCTAATATATCGAATATATTAATACATCGATTAATTCCGAATTAATCATTCTCTCTCTTTAGACGACATTTTATCCCGGATAAAATATCTCCGTTATTAATCCTAGATTAATTTTCTCTCTCTTCTATATAATCCCAGATTATTCAAGAGTGCGAGTTGTGCGTCATCGGTGGATTATCGGGAAGCGACCCATGAGATCCCCGGATAATCTGGCAGTAAATACGGTCGTCGGAGTATCCGAATCACGTACGTACCAAGTACTACGTTCTACCGATTTACGAGACAAGGTCGACTCCTAGCAAAGCACCAAGTCTACCTAATTCTCCGGACATATCCATTAAGAATATTAAGATCTGTATCAAGCGTAGTATACTAATGTATTGTGCATATCGGCCCAGTATCGGATAACACGTGCTAGGGCTGGGGCTGGATGGATAGTGTCTGCCCCGTCCGAAACACATATCGGATGTCTGGTAACTAGTCTCTATAATCGGATATTCATGACCTGGTCATAATATCACGATTGGATGCGCATCACTTTAAGAGCACTAATACCGTATCCTGCGTGACATCATCTCCATTATGACTGGAGTGACACTTCCGTCTTGACATCACATCCAATACACTACGATTCTCAATATACCCGGCATTGGCGTACACAGAACCGGTTACAGTCCTAGACGACCTCAACTAAAGTATATCGATTGTCGTAAGCATTAGCGATGTAAGTCTCAGGTTAAGACTATACACACCTACCTTGATTTCGCCTCCCATAGACACATCGTCATAATACCAATGGGATTCCGAGGGGTCTATCCAGAGCGAAGCTGTTTCCCGTACCATCGGTGAAACACGACCTCCTATCGCACTTGCATAAGTATCCAATACTTATATATATGAGAACTATGTCGTTGTGCCCTCACAACGCGCACAAGTGCAATACTAGCCTATTCCGCATTATCGATGTCCAGTCT
Source organism: Zanthoxylum bungeanum (assembly GCA_019454045.1). NCBI lineage: Eukaryota > Viridiplantae > Streptophyta > Magnoliopsida > Sapindales > Rutaceae > Zanthoxylum > Zanthoxylum bungeanum. Next base: position 46,710 of record SKCR01027630.1, read on the forward strand.
CGATAATACTACGGCTAGGGATATTTAATGATTAATCCTTCGTGGACTGATACTGTCTCATATCATCTCAATCCAGGAACTAATCATAGGGACCTCTCTTCATTTATATATCTATGGTGATCTAATCACAAATGATGAGAGTGCAATTTCCTTATTACATAGTTAATTTGCTACAACAACACAATGATTTGTGCAAATAGTGACGCTATGGGTCATATTATCCAACAATCTCCCACTTGGCACGTAGCGAGTCACTCAAGTGTCCTACACTCGAACTATGTAAGGTTCGCTCAAAAAAGGTTTTCGTCAGCGGATTTGTTCGATTATCATTTGACGCGATTTATACGATCATCACATCGCCATGATGTATGATCCGAACGAATCAGATGATATAGAAGTATATATCTGGATCGTCGATGAGACCTTTAATTCCTTAGCCTGTGCTGACGCCTAGCTCAGCTGCTAACAGAACTATATCTAATCTAATTAGATTTATTTTTGATCCAAATGGCTTCTATTGCTGCCTCAGCTGCAGCAATAATCCGCATTTGTTGTTTATTCGGCAACAGTTATCTTGCTTGGAAGATTTCCAGCTCACTGTCCCGTTATTCAAACTTTATAGTACCGCAGTATTTAATCGTTTGGAAACTTGCAGCAGTGATCCCAGTCACTTCAAGTTCTCCTTCTCCATAGTTTAAGATAGCATCTTTAGTTCTCAGAGATACTAACAGATGTTCTTAACTTCAATCCAGTGACTATCACTTGGATTGACCCGATTGTGACTCCATATGCTCGAAGCGTATGAGACACCAATACAAGTACATTTTAAATGTACAATTTCCCAGAGAGTGTTAACAACTCCAAATCTATCCGTAGTAGATCTTTATTCCTGAATAAAGGTTGTTACTCTCCCAGAATTCTACGGAGAATTTATATCGAAAGCCAAGCTTTCAACAATTGCTTTATGGGAATTTCACTGTCAGTGCGCTCTCCCACTAACCTCCTTATATACACAAGAATTATTTCGTTTTGAGTCAAATCATAAACCATTATGATTATTTCAAAACGACAGTTCCAAGAACCTTATGCTTGCATCAATCCAAACATGGATCGAATAACCCGCAAACCTTGTTTGTCGGTTATACAAAATCGTCAGGATGTTGAAAACATCCTCCAAAAGGTTTCCTTTTCAGGAAAGCGATTTTGATTTGTAACTGACATATTTCATAAATGAAATATACAGTTATCAACAAGCATCTTCAAAATGGATTTACCATGGCAACAGGTAAAAAGGTTGAACCGTTATTAACACAATGTTGATAACGATACCTTTCCGTCAAAACCTTAGGTTTGCACGTTGGTATGTTGCCTTCCATGTATGTCTTCCTTGAAGACGTTTAATGTACCATAGGCACAACGCCTTGTGGTACAACAACTAGTATCCAAACATAGTTGTTATACATGGAATCCATTTCGGACTCATGGCACTTTGCCATAACAGGGAGTCGATACCTGTATCACTTCCTCATAACGTAGTCGGATGGTACACCACCATAAGATTGACATCTTTATGAGGTGAGATCAGAAACCCATACCCTAGGTTGTTTTCTGACTCTATCCGATCTACTAGTTCTTGTGTATTTGAAGATTAATGGTATAGTTTCATCATAGATGAACTATTTGTGTTCCATTAAGGACTTCGTGCCTTGAACAGTATTACTCCGATTTTCATCGAGTATCACTATCCTCCCACTGACCACTGCATATCGGTATTCTCTCAGGAAAACCGCATGGTGAGCAACAATTACATTGTTCTCATGTGGGATTTATAAGTACTATACTTAAGGTTTCCCTTAGGATAACCTATATTGGCACTTATCCAATTTGGGTCCTTAGTTTGGTATCATCCAAACGCTATGCCTCGCATACCCAAATTATCAGGAATGAGAAACCTCGTTTCTTCCCTGTTCATATCCTATATGATATCTGTCAAACAATTTATATGGAACCTTATTCTAAATAAGTTTTGCACTGTTAATACATATCCTGTTTGAAGGAAATAGTAGCTCAGAGCGACTCGTGATAAACCTTATCATGTCCAACAAAATTCGGTTTTAGTTCAGACACACCGTCTAACTGACGTGTCTCGGGAGGAGTCCTCACATGAAAGAACACCGTACTCTTTCATTATATATGAAACTTACTGCTTAAGTATTTTCCATTTCGGTCTTACCGTGGCGGAATAACACTATAGCCGATCTGTTTGTTTTCTTCGTGTCGAAACTTCAAAAGTTTCCGATCTGTGTTCTTCAAAAGAAACACATAACCACAACGTGATGCTACATCCGTTAAGGTCACGAAATATTCATGTTCACATCTAGCCTAGCTAGATATGGGCCCACTTAATTCACCATGAATAGGGCTAACAGATCGGTGGCCCTTTTACTATTACCAAGTAAATAGTATTTTAGGTATTTAACCTAATAAACTAGATTCGTAGACCTTATTTGAATAGTCAAATCAGTCCTAGTACCCACTCTTAAAAGGTGTGGATATACGAGTCTTGTTTAATTGTGTCCTAGACAACAATGCCACAAATAAGTCTCCATTGATCAAATCAATTTAAGCTATTTATTTGTCATTTTATATGTTTGAGATTTTATTATATTCAAAATATAAATTCTGTTATTTACATCCAATGTATTTATCTCAGTATCATCTTTATATAATGAAACACTTTAGTGTTCTAGAATATAAAGGTTTTATCCGCATCGGATTAAACACTGATATAGAGATAATGTCTCTAGTCAAACTAGTTACATTATAACATTTCCTAATTTAAGTACATACCCAAAGGGTAGTTCCTAAACTTAGGTATCTACGGTCGAAACAGCGACTTTCGTCCCGTTTCCAATTCGCAGAGAAATCTCGGCTTGAAGCCAGTATCCAGCTCACAGCGGATTCTGAACGTCAATACATATATATATTATGTACCACACTAAGTATTTAAAATCCAATTTCAATACTAGTAGTAAACATAACTTTGACAAATATTTTTAAAGTTAGAGCCTCGCCCTATCTTTAATTCCTTCGTGTCTTCCATATCCAAATGGTAGTCACTTTGGGATATGTCAATTATCTTTTCAATATTTCACAAACCTTTGGCCAAGCCTTGGGTTTTAGAATATCGAAATGATGATATGCACCTTGTGCTACATGCCCAATTGCAAACTTTGACTTTTCTCCACTAGAATAGTCAATTAATTGCAACTTTAATACTTTTAAATCTAAAGATAGATTTATTATAAGTATATTAATTAAGCACTAAAGTCATCATCACATAAATCTTCCAAAGACTTTATGCTCTACTATTTGCTTAATTATGGGCTTAGTCATAATAAGTTATTTTATCAAATAAATTAACCTATTATTAATTCCCAATTGAAAATTAAATCATTTAAAGCATTTAATCCAATGATTATATATTTTAAATATTCAACTTTTCAATTCTTTCTTGATTTCAATAGTCCAACTATTTAATCAATTAATAAGGTACTATTTATTATAATGATTACAATAATCTAATTATTTAATCAACTATATTTTAATATTGATTACTATAATCTAATTATAAAATCAACTATCATTTTAATTCAATTATATGATTACTATAATCCAATTATAAAATCAACTATATATTGAATGAGTTTGTATATAGTCCAACTATATATATATTTAAAACAACATAAAATATTAGTCCAACTAATACTTTTAATAATATGACGAGTTAAAATAAAATGAGCGTGTTTAGCGAGTATTCGAACGAATGTTGCAAATTCAATACTTGCCTCCCACTATTTTTCGTCGAGCCTCTAACCCTCTGTCGAGTACTCGGGAAACCGTGTTTCCTAGTGGGCTAGGATCCCGTTATATCACACAATCTTGACTTTGGCCAACAAATTGTATGATAATTAACTAGGTAGATCTCGAAGATCAATTGGATCTCATCCAACTCCTAGATCCAGTAGGTGGACATCCAAGTCCCAAACATATATCTTATATATGCCTATACATCGAATGTATACCCTAACCTTTTTCCTCTGAATCAACTAGGCCTTGGCTTTGGCACAACAAACCTAGTGATCCCAGTCAAGCGCGGACCCATTGACATGGAAGCTTCGTAATCAATGTCAATGGACAAGAAGTGGTCTTGACTTTGGCCAACAAACCACAACTTGGACACGACACCGATATGGAACAAAGCCTCGTGATTAAAACACATCTTTGACGGACAAGGGCTTGACTTTGGCCAACAACCCCTGCCAATCTCGGATCTTGAGTAAGAATCACTCAATGGAAGGAAAATAAACGCTTGATATTTACGAGGGTTTTTCGCGTGCAAATTGGCTACCAATTTAATTATCTTTGTTAAGGTCTCATCATCATACACCCTTAAACATGCATTCTAAATACATAATAAAGCGAGTATGAAAATAAATAATAATGATATGCGGATGGATACTTACACATTGATCCTAGATCAAATCTCTCCCTTTCTCACTCAAGCTAGCACTTGTACTACTTCTACCCGTTACACTACACTTCTAAAGAAACCTCATATACATAGAGGGGGGAATAGGTGAGAAGAGAATACAAAGAGAAAGAAGGTGATAAGGCTGGACACGCAGGTCCAATTTAATAAATCGAATTTATTACAACAATTTCTAAAATTGCCCACCCGACTAATATCCATCCGATATACATTATTCATTCAACACAACCACGTATTCACACACATAAGCATGCTATCAATCAATCTAATCAAATTAATTAATCTGATAATTAAGTGATCATCCAATGTTCAAACAACGATTTGATTTTGTTCGAGTCAAACTCGTTTTTGCGAATAAGTACTTAAAGTACGAATTCATGAATTAAATTAAACTACATCATTAAATCTAATTTAACATGTATTTAATACTAATTCACTATTCAATTCTAAATTAAATATTACACTTTTATTTAATAAACCTTTTACGATTTAAATTCCAAATCTAATCGTAACGCGTCTCAAAGACCGATTAACGTCCAACGTCAATTCAATTAAAGTCCAATGGGCTTTTGATTGATTTCTTAAGGCGTGGACTTTTGGTCAACTCGGGTCAAACCGATAACCAAAGTCCAATCCGGGATTTACCCCATAAGCCCATAAATCAATCTTGGCCCATTAGGCCCAATTGAACATTAAAGGTTCATTAGCCGCATTGGGCTTTATGGTTAAGGTTTTGGGCCCAATTGGATCCAATCCACTTGGCCTAAACCAAACTTGATAAATCAAGCCCAATAGGCCCAATTACAACAATTCAAGCCCAAATCCAATTAGCCTAAATAATTAAATTACACTAATCCAATTACGCAATTTAATTACCTAAAGTGCATTATATGATTAATCGACTAAATCAATATTTCCGAAGCACCAAATTAGTCCAATTAATCATGCTTAATTCATTATCATATGTCCAACACACAAATTGAAAATCAAACCCATAAACATGCTTCAATGCTCTCGGCCAAGGAAGGTTATTTTGTCCGATTTGAATTCAATCCGATTAATTACACAATCGACAACGTATTAACTTCCCGAATGATTTCATACACATCCAATGTTCATAAAATCAAAAAACACCAAGACATTAGGGCAAAGGCACCATTCGGCCAACATATAGAATTTAGGGTTTTTGTTCAATTTAAAATTAAATCCAATTCAATCTTAAATTAACATCATCCTACTCCATTACAACTCATCCAATGAATTAATAATGAAAAATCCAAGATCCCAAAAATCATTATACATTCGGCCAAGGTGTTAATTTTGGGGAAAATAATTCCAAATCATTTTTCATCAAATTAGTCCAACCAAAATGAATTTAAACATGTTATAAGCATACTCAAACAAGCAATTTATTCAAATCATGCTCAACAAACATTTACCCAAATTTTAAGCCCTACATTTTTCATGCTTGCAACATTAGCTCATGATGCCATTGTTGAATTTTTCTAAGGTCCCAAGATCAAATCAAGACATGAAAACATGCGTGAATACACCAATGAAGATAGCGGAATACTTACATTGATCGGTTATGTCGATTTGAAGACGAATCATGCCCAAAAACGCACTGCCTTGGTAAGCTTACTGCAACCAGTCCATGCTCACTGTCTTGGCAATTTCGGGTCTCAAAACGAAGCTCCAAACTCCATCGGATGAGTCCCGCCTCATGGTCGAACCTCCCTACCACCTTCGCAAGACTTGAAAGTGTGCTAGCACTTGATTTCTCACCATGAGAAACCACTCTTGCTTCCCTTATTCACGCCCAAACTGGTTCAAAACCAGTGAAGAATGGCCACCATTGCCGTGAGAGGAGAGAGAATTGAGAGAGAGATAAAATTGTGTATTAAGTTGTTAAAATGATTTACCAAAAATCAATTTATATTTATGCCATAATTTTCATTAAATTAATAATAAAATTATGACACATAACATGCAATGGCTTAGAGTGTCAAACACTCAAACTCCATGCAATGACATTGAGTGCAATGTACACAATCTACATGCAAAGCATTAGAATGACATGTGTCATGTGGGCCCCACACGTTTCCAAATGAAAGTGGGCCCACGTGCACTCACGCGTTCGGGTTCGATATTTCCGAAATACCGAGCTTACGTCGCGACGTTAATTCAATCGAATTTAAATAAATAATTGCGCCTGGCGAAATTATTATTTACGTCGCTAACGAATTAATTCTAAATTAACTCGTTTGCCCGAATTAAAATCTGATTTTAATTCCGCGTCGAAATCTAATTTCGTCTAATATATCGAATATATTAATACATCGATTAATTCCGAATTAATCGTTCTCTCTCTTTAGACGACATTTTATCCCGGATAAAATATCTCCGTTATTAATCCTAGATTAATTTTCTCTCTCTTCTATATAATCCCAGATTATTCAAGAGTGCGAGTTGTGCGTCATCGGTGGATTATCGGGAAGCGACCCATGAGATCCCCGGATAATCTGGCAGTAAATACGGTCGTCGGAGTATCCGAATCACGTACGTACCAAGTACTACGTTCTACCGATTTACGAGACAAGGTCGACTCCTAGCAAAGCACCAAGTCTACCTAATTCTCCGGACATATCCATTTAAGAATATTAAGATCTGTATCAAGCGTAGTATACTAATGTATTGTGCATATCGGCCCAGTATCGGATAATCACGTGCTAGGGCTGGGGCTGGATAAGTGTCTGCCCCGTCCGAAACACATATCGGATGTCTGGTAACTAGTCTCTATAATCGGATATTCATGACCTGGTCATAATATCACGATTGGATGCGCATCACTTTAAGAGCACTAATACCGTATCCTGCGTGACATCATCTCCATTATGACTGGAGTGACACTTCCGTCTTGACATCACATCCAATACACTACGATTCTCAATATACCCGGCATTGGCGTACACAGAACCGGTTACAGTCCTAGACGACCTCAACTAAAGTATATCGATTGTCGTAAGCATTAGCGATGTAAGTCTCAGGTTAAGACTATACACACCTACCTTGATTTCGGCCTCCCATAGACACATCGTCATAATACCAATGGGATTCCGAGGGGTCTATCCAGAGCGAAGCTGTTTCCCGTACCATCGGTGAAACACGACCTCCTATCGCACTTGCATAAGTATCCAATACTTATATATATGAGAACTATGTCGTTGTGCCCTCACAACGCGCACAAGTGCAATACTAGCCTATTCCGCATTATCGATGTCCAGTCTCGATAATACTACGGCTAGGGATATTTAATGATTAATCCTTCGTGGACTGATACTGTCTCATATCATCTCAATCCAGGAACTAATCATAGGGACCTCTCTTCATTTATATATCTATGGTGATCTAATCACAAATGATGAGAGTGCAATTTCCTTATTACATAGTTAATTTGCTACAACAACACAATGATTTGTGCAAATAGTGACGCTATGGGTCATATTATCCAACAGAGTAATCAATGGTTATTAAGATAATTTACAATATGTGATATTAAACAAACACTTGATTAAATGGATAATGCATCTTTTTATTTCATAAAGTATAATTCTTGTTTACATTACATGAAGCTCTACGGCATATATCCCAACAATCTCCCACTTGCACTGAGCAAATGGGACATCTCACGTAATATTAGACCATCTAGGTGTCTTTCAAAACACTTTAGCCCATAAGTTTTTTGTAAACGAATCAGTCAGGTTCTCTGCGGATGCAATCTTCGTGACAAAAATGTCTCCTCTCCACACCATCTCCTGATGAGATGTATTTCTCTCTAGATTTGCTTTCTCCACTTGTGGCTTCTGATTATTTGGAAATTTTCAATGCATCACTATTATCGTAACAAAGTGTGAGTGATTTATCCATATTTGGAACAACTTTCAGATCTCCCAAGAACGTCTGGAGCCGACTACATCCTTAGCTGCTTCACAAGCTGTTACATACTGGGCTTCCATGGTGGAGTCAGCAATACAAGAGCTTTAAGCTCCTCCACACAATGCCCACCACCTAGGGTAAATATTGATCCAGATTTTGATTTCCTAGAATCGACATCCTTCTAAATATCAGAGTTCGTATATCTCATGAGGATCATTTCCTCACAGAATATACAAGCATATAATTTTTCATTTTTTATATATGAAAATATGTTCACAGTCACCCAATGATCCAATCTTGGTTATACTGAAACCACTAACTACTCCCACTGTAAAGTAAATATTCGGTCTCGTGCGTAACCTAGCATACATGAGACTGCTAGCTGTTGAGGCATATGAGATATATCTCATTTTCTCAACTCCTTAAGGTGTCTATATCGATATGGAAAATTGCCTTTCTTGGAATTCTGCATTTTAAATCGCGCAAGGATCTTATGGATATAAGATGTATGAGACATAGCTAACAGTCGTTTCTTATGATCCCGAAGAATCTGGATCCTAAGTACATAATTGGCCTTTCCCAGATCTTTCATTTGGAATTGGTTAGCTAACCAAGTTTTCACATCCGATAATATATTTACATCATTCCTAATGAGTAAAATTTCATCTACGTACAAAATATGAAAAACCACATTTCCGTCAATGGCGTGCTTGTATACACAAGGCTCATAAACATTTTTCTCAAAATCATAACACTTGATTGTGGTGTCAAATCTTATGTTCCAAGATCAAGTTGCTTGCTTGAGTCTATAAATGGACCTTTGCAGCTTGTAAACCTTTTTCTCTTGACCTTGGGCTATGAACTTCTCTGGTTGTAAAATATAGATACACTCATCAATATTGCCATTCAAGAATGCAGTCTTGAAGTCCATCTGCCAAATCTCATAGTCATAATATGCGGAAATAGACAGAAGAGTGCAGATGGATTTGAGCATGGCTACTGGCGATAAAGTCTCCTTATAGTCATCTTCTTCTTTCTGGGTATAACCCTTGTGTAGACACTGCATTTTTGCATGAAGCCCAGTGATGAGCCTCGTATGGAGGCACTACCCTTTAAGTTGCGGAAGTTGTGGGAAACGGACGTCGAAAGGGAAAAGTTCAAGAAATAAATACATCAACAAATTTAACCCGCTATTTGGCCTCGAGTTCGCTCGATTAATCCATGTTTTAAAATATTAAGCCTCGAACCCCCGCACCCATCCAAAGCCACACGCCCAAGCCCAAAGAACCAAGCCTCCAAGCCCAATCCAAACTAATTAAAACATTTAAAACTCATGTCTAAATTAAATCAAATCCAGTTAAATTAAAACAAATCAAATCAAATCAAATCAAATCATCTTTCCTAAATTAAATATATCACATTCCAAATTAAATAAATCACATTCCAAATTATATAAAACACATGTCCAAATTAAATAAATGAAATCAAATCTCTTTCCTAAATAAAATATATTCCCCACCAATTACACAATATCATTTCCTTATAACAAACTAATTAAAAATATCCCCCATTATTGCATGATCCTTGTTTCCTTCTCATGCGAGGAAAACTCTAGCCCACTCTTATAAAAAGGGACATAAACCAAACCCCTCTCGGGGAGCTCATTCTCACGGTAATACAAAAAAAAAAACCCTAACTCTTCATGGCAGCCCTCCATCACAGATCTCTCTACTCCCTTCTCTACTCGCCCTTCTCTCATCTTCTCTCCACACGGCAACAAAACACACTCAACACACGCTGGTCAACACACCAAGTTGTGGGAAGCAGCAAGCCATTATGACAAAATCACATGAACGCCATAAACAAAACCAAAACCTAGCCCTCTCTACTCACGCAGCAAACCTTACACGCACCCCACACACCACAAACTCCCATAAATCAAAAGATACTCGGCCATTCACAATGCCAAAAAACCTGCCTCTTCTCTCAGCCACACGCACTCAACCAGCAACACACGCCACGTGAATCCAACAAATTCCCTTAACCGACAAGACAAACAAAAACACACACTGCAAGCCTTGACACGTCTTCAAACGCTCTCACACCTCACGCACCGCTGCTCGGTCCACTCTAAAAAATGAGCAGTCTTTAACGACCCCCAAAATAGCCCCTAAATCACCGAAAATAGCACCCCAAAATAGCCCCATAAATCACCAAAAATAGCACCCCAAAACATTCCCCAAATCACCGAAAATAGTAAGCCAAAAATAGTCCAAAAATAGCAATAAAACAGAGAAACAACATCCCAAAATAGCGAAACAATGAGGGAAAATATTGAACCAGCGAACCGGAAAAGTTGCGGAGCATTAACCCTTCCGACGACGATGACGTAACGCACTTCCAAGAATCGACTTAAAAGGTAAGACCTGAGGGCACCCTTTTTTTACTTTCGTTCATCTTTTTCGATTATTTATTATTATTTCTTCGCGTGCATCTTGTTGTTTCATGTACGTTACTGTTATTGGATGAATGATTTTGTACCATCTCTCGCGCTATATCGGATGGCAACCTGGACATAAATTTCGTAGCCAAATCCGAATGGATGGTAGTGCAATTTGTACTTGGGATACAACTCCACGTACTACTTGAGAAACGGCACATATTTCGTTTTATCTAATTTTGTGTTCATATATTGTTCATTGTTCCACCATTTACTTTCCTCATGCATGATTGCCTCTTTAGTTATCTCTTTCAATTACAACCGAGCAGTTGAAGAAGCAATGAGACTGCAGGTTTTTCCATATTCCCTGAAAGACAGAGCTAAAGCTTGGCTACATTCGTTACCAGGAGGTTCCATCACAACATGGAACACTCTAGCCACCAAATTCCTTGCAAAGTACTTTCCACCAGCCATAACTGCAAAGTTGAGGAATGACATCACATCCTTCGTGTAGCAAGATTCAGAATCCATTTGCGAAGCTTGGGAAAGATTCAAAGATTTACTCCAGAAATGTCCTCATCATGAGATCGCAAAATGGATACAAGTCCAAACCTTCTACAATGGACTTTCTGGAATAATGAGAACCACAATTGATGCTGCTTCTGGAGGAGCTTTAATGGAAAAATGAGAAGATCAAGCCTGAGACTTAATTGAAGAAATGGCCAACAACATCTCCTTGTGGCCAACAGAAAGGAGCATGATCCAACGAATTGCAGGAATTTATGAAGTTGGAGCAAACACAGCACCGAATTCCAAGCTGGATGTGATTTGCAAAAATCTGGAAACTCTTAACATAAAAGTTAATGGTGGATCCATAAGTTCACCATTTGGAGGAGCACCTGAGTCAGAATCTTTCAACCAACATAAAGAAACGGTGAATTATGTCAACAATTTCAACAGACATGGGAACAATCCATATTCCAACACTTACAACCCAGGGTGGATGAATCATCCTAATTTCGCATGGAGCAACAATTCAGGGCAAATGAACAATCCACCACCCGAATTCCAACAACAGAACAAAAGCTAGGAGCAGGCAAATGAATCAGGAATAACAGAAGTGTTGACCCACTTGAAAAAGATAGAAGCAAAACATGACTCTCAAGCAGCAAGATTTGATGCTATGTTTCAATCTTAAGCAGCATTAATTCAAAGTCAATCTGATCTATTAAATTACTGGAGAATCAAATTGGACAACTGGCCAATGCTCAGAGTTACAGACCGCCAAGTAACCTTTCTAGCAATACAAAGCCAAATCCAAGGAACATGGGAAATGAGCAATGTCATGCCATCATGTTAAAAAGCGGTACTGAAATCAACAAAGATGTTGGAATCAAGGCAACAACAATTGAAGATATTCCAAAAGAAACAAAGCAACAAATGGAGGAAAAAGAAGCAAAGGAAAAAAAACAGATCACTCCACCTCCACATTTTCCTCAGCGTCTTCAGAAGAATAAACTGGACAAGCAGTTTGTTCGATTCTTGGAGGTTTTCAAAAAGTTGCATATCAACATTCCATTTGCAGAAGCATTGGAACAAATGCCCAGCTATGCCAAATTCATGAAAGACATTCTTTCACGAAAGTGGAGATTGGGAGATTATGAGACAGTAGCATTATCAGAAGAATGCAGCGCCATCCTTCAGAGAAAACTTCCTCCAAAGTTGAAAGATCCTGGCAGTTTCAATGTTCCTTGCACCAAAGGAGAACATGACTTCGGTAAGGCTCTGTGTGATCTAGGTGTGAGTGTTAACTTGATGCCTTGTTCTATTTTCAGGAAATTACAGATTTAAGAAACAATGTCAACTTCAGTCTCTCTACAACTTGCTGATAGAACACTCGTATTTCCAAGAGGCGTAGTTGAGGATGTGCTGGTCAAGGTTGACAAATTCATTTTCCCAGCATATTTTATTGTCCTTGATATGGAGGAAGACGCAGACGTGCAAATCATCCTCGGAAGACCATTCTTGGCTACAGGTCGAACCATTATTGATGTACAAAAAGGAGAACTAACCATGAGGGTACATGACCAAGAAGTAACATTCAATGTTTTTAAAGCCATGAATTTCCCGAATGACGAGAAAGAGGAATGTTTCAGACTTGATGTGATACATAATACCATTCAGAACTCTGATGAAAGACAAAGATCTACTGACAAACTTAAAGCATGTCAATTACCTGTGGAGCCTGAAGATAAAGCGTACTGCGTACTGAAGAAGCCTATTCTTGCACTACAAGCAACATAAGAGAAAAAGTTCCATCAGCTCAATGAATTGGAGGAATTTCACAATCAGCCTTTTGAGGATGCCAAATTGTACAAAGAAAAGGCCAAGAAGAGACATGATGAGAATTTAGTGCGCATACAACTGGAACCAGGGCAGAAGGTACTGTTAAACAAATCAAGGGTGAAATTCTTCCCATGGAAGCCAAAATCACGGTGGTCAGGTCCATTTGTGATCACCAAGGTTTTACAAGACAGAGCCGTTGAGATACATGATCCTGACTCAAACAAAACTTTCAAGGTAAAAAAAAGGCGAGTCAAGCACTACTGGGGAGAATCATTTGAGTGACAAAAAGAAAGTGTCACACTTTCAGATCCAGCATAACGTTCAGGCAGTCACGTCTGGCTGACGACGTAAAACTTAGCGCTAGCATGGAGGCAACCCATGTAATTTTTGTATATATTGTGATTGGTGTCATTTAATTTTGTGTTTAGTTTTTACAGATTAAGTTATTTTAATATGAAAGAAGCTCTAGCAAATCTTCACAAGCAATTTCCTTCTCTCCCTCAAAAATCTCTGATGAAAGTTTACAAAGCTCGCTTGGAACGGATGAGACTACTAATAATCCATGGTGTTCCTATTGACATTCGATGGGTAATTGAAGCACGAATCCGATTGGCAGGTGAGTCTTCTGACTCTTTTATTTCACATCTGCCTGGTTTTGGAAGAAGCACCTATGCAAGAAACGTATAGCTAAGCAAATGGGTGTTTGTTACAAATGTGCACGCTGGAATTTCAATACTCGTTGTCGTTCTTTAGGAATGGTGTCTGATAATCGCGAAGACAAAATTAAATTCATTAGGGATGGCTTGAGTAAGGAGTCTTTAGATGATATATCTTCGACTCTTGAAACGCATCCTAGTGGATATGTTCACATATCCTTTCGCAAATTACATACACAATTTCTAAAAGAAAGACAACAGTTAAGTCTTGGGAATCTGACTAAAAAAGACCCTGTTTGCCAATTTATAAGAAAATTGGATGGGAAGCTTGTCCCTGACGCATAGACGTCAATCAAGCTGTAAATTCTTGTACATATTATATCTCTTTGTCTTTTCCTAGTAATTGTGATTTGTTTTGTTGTTTTCTTTTATTTTCTCCGTCAGAATCCATACCTTTTTTACTATCAGGATTCATTATACTGTTTAACTAATAATTTTCATTTGGCAGGTACTAGTGCTATTATTGTTACTCACCCTTTTCAGGTGTTATAAATTCAACTCATCATTGCACATTTGAAAGCATCCAGAGTAAAACATGGAAGCCACTTCAAGAAGATGAATTGAAAACATCTGTGTGTTTTGCGGTACTAGTGTTGGTGTTAAACCATAATATGTAGCTGCAGCACAGGATTTGGGTCGAGTATTAGCTGCAAGGAATATGCACTTAGTATATGGCAGTGGCAATCTTGGACTTATAGGGATCGTTTCAAAAGTCGTACAGGAATGAGGTAGTCATGTCTTGGGAATCATCCCAAAACCCTTGGCGGAGGCAAATCTTATTGAACCATCAAACAGAGAGGAGCTTATTGTACCAGGTATGTCTGAACGATTGGTAGAAATGATTAACCGTGCTGATGCTTTTATTTCTTTGCCAGGTGGCTTGGGTACATTGGAGGAAATTTTTTACTGTGTTATCTTGGGCGAACCTAAACATACACCAGAAACCGCTTGGACTGTACAACGTTGAAGGATTTTATGATTTTATTTGTGTGTTTCTTGATGATGTTCGAAGAAATGGGTTCGTGTCAAAACCTATGAAAGAACTCCTCTTTACTGCCAGAACTGCTCCGGATCTAATTGACCAAATCTTAGCATATGAACCACAAGTTGACCCTATCCTTTCAAAGATAAATTGGTCCGAGGACGATCGTGGTAAGAGGCGTCGTGTTAATCTGGATCTTAACCTTTAACTTTTCGTGTAGAATTTCAACTAACCAGGTATTATCTTATAAACTCTTCATCTACTGTTTAAGACACTGGGGACAATGTCTCATTTAGGTTTGGGGGAGGGAATTAGTTGATTAGTATCTTCTTTTTAGTTGTGTGTTGTTTTTATTTTTAGTCCAAAATTTTCGAAAAATACAAAAAATTTGAAAAATTTTCAAAAATTACAAAAATATTTTATGTTTTTGTGTTTTTATTTTGACTAAAAATGTGAAATTGGTAAGAGATAGTTGAGTAAGGAGTTTCCACTCCTGAGACGTATCTCAAACTTATTTCGAAACAAGTTATTTTTGTTTATTTCCTTTTAAATTATTTTATTTGTGAATTCTCCATAAAACAGACTAAAATGGATCTTCATATGCTCAGTTAGCAGATATTATCAACATGTATAGTAACATACGGACATGAACTGTAATTGAAATTTTGTAATATTCAGTGCTCTAGTTTAATTGGAGGAAGCATCTCAAAAAGTGATGGAGTAAAAAAAAAAAAAAATCTGAGATCCGAGTTATTAAGTCTGTAAGGGTGTTTTAACACCTAGTGCCCTAAAACCAATTGGTTTGGGAGTCACTGGCCCAAAGCTCGGAACATTGATCAAAGATGTTGCAAAATATATATATATAAAGTCTGAGTAATTAAGTCCGTAGGGGGGTCTTAACACCTGGTGCCCTAAAGCCAACTGGTTTGGGAGTCACCGACCCAACACTCGCTACATAGACGGAAGGTATTGTATATAAATAAATAAAAATCTAAAATCAAAGAAAAAAAATCAAAAAATTCAGAAAAATTATTCCATTGCTGCAAAAAGGTGTGAATTCTGATAAAACTTTAGGACAAAAATATTATTCTCTTATCAATTATACTTGTGACTGTTGTGGGCAAAAATGAGTTGTTTAATATTTTGTTAGCTGTGTATATGGAGAATGGTAAAAAAAATGATCGGAGAATTTACTTATTCGGTAATTTAGAAGAACAAAACAACTAGTAACTTGGAGTAGAAGTTTCACCTGATTAGTCACTAACTTTCTTTATTCTCTTTTCTCTTGTCTTTTTGCTTTTGTGTGCATTAGGTTTACTACCTTTTTACTTTTGTAAAATTTTTGTGGGTATCATTGCTGTAAACCCTCACGAGACTACAACTCGTCCACTAGGGACACCTAGGGGTTTAAAGGCTTGTTGCATACGCTAAATGCAACCGTGATCCCTACGAAAGTGGCTTAGTTTAATTTATTTTATTTTTTTGTTGTTTTGCTCGAGGACTAGCAAAATGTTAGGTTTGGGGGTGTGATGAGCGGAAAATATATCAATATTTATCGCCCCTTTAACTTAATATTTTGTTTAGTTTCTCGGGTTTGATGAACGTTCTGATGTGTTTTAGTTTATTTTGCAGATAAAATAATATCGGGTCTCAATGAAATTATTTAGGACGAAATATGGATCAAATAAGGGCAATTATTGGACTTGATATTTTAATTTTGGAGATTGGAAACTTGAAAGGGCTTTTTTGACAGAGTGTAGTTTTGGAAATTCCAGTTTTGCACATCTATCGTATTTTGGGCATAACTCTTTACTACGATATCGGATTGAACGGATTCAAGTGCCAGATTAAAGAAAACTCAAAGATATACAACTTTGAAAGACAAAATATTTTCGAATTCTGAAGATTGAATGACCGAAATTGATGAACCATCCAGAAGTGTGTTGTGTGTAATTATTAAAGTCATTTTCAAAGCAAAAAAATAAATTAATAAATAAATTATCAAATCATCACCAAACATGATAAGCAATTAGAGGAGCAATTAATAATGGATTTGGTGGAGTAATTAGTGGAGAAATTAATAATGGATTTGGTGGAGAATTTGATGGATGATTTGATGGAGGCAAAATTTTGCCTATAAATACCAAGCCATTTCATTTGTAAAATTCATACTTTCTTCTTTGAAATTCCTAAAGAATAAATAAGAATATTGTATCTTGTTTTTTTATTTACAGCTTTCAGTAATTAATTTCCGCTTTCGCACTTTCTTTTCTTTATTTTTCAGTTTTTACTTTCCGCAATCTACTTTTACGCACAATCATTTCCTTTCTTTACTTTTGCAGTTTTTATTTTTCAAGAAATGAGGAGGTAATTCCCCTTTGCTGGGGTGAAAGGTAAAGCTTTTATTATTGCTATTTAGATTAATCTCCCTTAATTATAATATATAAACTATTTAAAACTTGACTTAATGAGGATACCGCTATATTGGCCGGTTGGTAATTAATTATAAATTGGTTTTAACCTGACTAAGTATGGATACCGCCTGGTTGGTCGGTTGGTAATTAATTATTAATTTTACTTAATCAGGATATCGCCTTTATGGCTGGTTGGTAATTATCACGTAAAGTTAATATATTATTTTAAGGGAGATATCTAAAATAGTAGTAAAAAGTTGGTCCTCTAACCCCATCATTTTCTTTTATTGTACTTTTACTTTATTTAATTTCAGTAATTTACTTTTCTGCAATTTACTCTTCAGCAATTTACTTTCAGTAATTTACTTTTAATTTTTTTACTTTTTACTTTTTACTTTTTACTTTTAATTTTTACTTTTTTTTACTTTTCAGCAATTTACTTTTAGGTATTTAATTTTCAGTATTTTACTTTAAGTCTTTTATTTTATTTAAATTTTTACTACCCGTAAATATGTGTCGTAACTAAGCCAGTTATCTGGGGTTGTGATGAAATACAATATCACCGGTTTATAAGGGGTTAGATTATAGCTTGGGCAATATAAAGGTTTATTTATTGAGTCTTAATCTTAATGCTTTATATTAACTGGCCATTAATAAAATTGATTAGGTAAACTTAAAATGAACTTGGAAAATGGATTTTAGGTTAAAGACCTTAGACTCAATAGCTCACGATCTTCCTTGAGGATAGATAACCCTTTAATAGATTTCCTTACAGGATAGGAATATACCTGTCGGGCGGGGGTAGCCATAATTGGAACTTAAACTTAATGAATCCAGGTAATTTGGTTGACATAGACATATGGTTCAATTGGGTTATACTGGGTATTTGTAATCGACCATCGGAAGAGGCTTTTACATAATTTAGTGTTCCAGTTAATAAATTAATATATTACCCAACTGTAAGATAACCACTTCATCTTTAATAGATATTGGAAGGATTCACAACCCTGGATAGTTTTATAAATTTGAATTTTCTTCAATCTACTTTCAAGAAATTTTATTTACTTGTTTTAAGTTTTAAAGTCACCACCCAATCAAACAATCAATCTATTAGATACTTGTAAACATTTGACCTCATAAAAAATTAATAGCAAAGGTTTTAAGCCTCGTGGATCGATACTTTTTATACTACTTGAACGATACGTGCGTTTGCGTTATATGTGTGTGTTACGCACCGGTCACACACCTGTGAACGTAGCTCCCACTTAGTAGTCTTATTATTAGCACATGTGTTGGACACCCCTATATACGGACATATCGTAAACTAGCTTTATGACCACTACACAACTGTAAGAGAGTCTTAGGAACTGACTTAGATGGAACTAAATTAAGGATACACATTGTTGTTTGCATTTCATACCCCCTGAATGAACTAGGTAGTGAACTATAACTAAACATAGATCTTATCATGTCTAATTGGATCAGATTTCTCCTTTCTACAACACCATTTTACTGTGGTGTTCCAGGTGCTGTGAGCTGGGATACTATCCCATGCTCAACTAAGAATTTCTCGAAATATCTGTCAAGGTTTTCTCCTCCACGATCCGATCGTAGAGTTTTGATCGTCTTACCTAATTGGTTCTCAACCTCAGCACGTTACACTTTGAACTTTTCAAATGTATCTGACTTGTACTACATTAGGTAAACGTACCCATATCTGGAATAATTGTCAATAAATATAATGAAGTATTCATAACCACCTCAGGCTCTTACATTCATTGGTCTGCAAATGTCCGAATGTATTAGCTCAAGTGGTTGATTGACTCTTATACCTTTTCCAGTAAAAGGTCTATTGGTCATTTTTCCTTCTAGACAAGATTCATATACTAGCAAAGTTCCAAGCTTTAATTGATTTAAAGATACGTTCTTTATCAACCTATCTATCTGGTCAAGGCTAATATGACCAAGTCTAAGATGCCACAAATATGTGTCATCGTGAGAAATCTTTTATCTTTTTGTTTTAGGTTTTTCAACCTTAAACATTTCAGTGTTGAGCAGTGAATTATGTGTTAATAACATTAACACATATAAATTATTTTTTGAATTTCCTATACATATAGTTAATCCATTTCTACCAATAATAACGAAATTACTATTAAAAGAACGGAAAAACCATCATCCAAAAGTTTAGAAACATAAATCAAATTATTGTGAAAACCAGAAATATATAACACATTGTTTAATTTAAATAATTATTATTGAAAAACTCAAACTGTAAACTCCCAATGCTCTTGCTCAAACGGCATCCCCTG
Organism: Zanthoxylum bungeanum; assembly: GCA_019454045.1. NCBI lineage: Eukaryota > Viridiplantae > Streptophyta > Magnoliopsida > Sapindales > Rutaceae > Zanthoxylum > Zanthoxylum bungeanum. The sequence goes on from SKCR01027630.1 coordinate 66,408, forward strand.
TCCCTGTTAAGGTTGGTGCTCGGAGTGCCAATTCGGATAGTATTTATGTCCGATTCATGAATAATACAATGCATTTTTCCATAATATTACTTATTTAATGGTAGCACCTCTTGTCTTTTATATACATATTCGATCTAATTACGATTAGATATCTAATTATGATTAGATAGAAACTAAATCTGATTTAGTGATACATGTATATTAGACAAAGACCCTAGGATTTACAACGTAGTGCACAGTTACAACGTAGTTTGTAATTGACATTGGGAAGTGTTACTATAAGTTGTATATCCTTAAATAAAGTTCTTGGTCAAGATTTACAAACACGGGTCGGTTAGTAAAATCCGCTGAGACCAGTACATGTCGTTTATCGTGACTTGGTCCGATGGTTTATCCCAATGAACCATGAGTCACAGGAGACTCGTATAGACATGTAGGTGTTTATTTATAAATACTGAACGACTCACTGAAGATTTTATAATAGATGGTACACCAACATCAATAGGAATCTTCTCGAGTTGAGCGAGCATAGTGGTCTTTTGACTTGAGATACCATAGTGCATATATGAGTTATCATCCACACTTTGATGGTAGTCACATTACCGATCTATTTAGATCAGACCACTGCTTGTTCGTTGGGTGTGGTGTAGACACTGCATTTTTGCATATAAGCCCGATGATGAGTCTCGTATGGAGACACTACCTCTTTAGCTGTGAAAGCCGCGGGAAACGGACGTTGGAAGGGTAAAGTTGGAAATTAGCACTTTGTCAGATTCAACTCACTTGTTTCGCTTCGGGTTCGCTTGTTGGACCTCTGTTTTTAAACACACCAAACCCAATCCAAAATAATTAAAACATTTAAAATGCATGTCACAAATTAAATTAAAACCAATTAATTAAACTTAAATTAAATTAAATTAAATCACATTCCTAAACTAAATAAATCCAATTAAATTAAATTAAAACACATGTCACAAGTTAAATTCATTTCCCAAATTAAAAGATTCAAATTAAATTCCATAAATAACATTCCTAATTAAAATAAATCACATTCCTAATTTAATTAAATCACCTACCAATTTAAATAAGTCATATCCTTAATTAAAAAGAACAAATCAAATCAATTCCCCTAATTAAAGATTTTTCCTATCATATAATAATTAAAAATATCTCCCAATTAAAACATAAATTATATTCCTTCTCCAACAAGATAAACCCCCTCACTTGGTCTAGAAAAAGAACCCTTAACCCACACATTCAACCTGGCTAATGCTCACAAAAAACACAAAATAATAGCCCCTCTCCATACCTTCTCTACTCTCTATCGGCAAACCACCCTCAGCAACGCATGAAGAAACCCTAAAGCCATGCACCACAAACACGTTGAAACCAAAAGAACCCCTCCATCACCGCACCATCTACCCTCACATTCACACATAGCCCCCACGTAACAACACCCTCCAACAAGCCACTTACTTTAAGCCACTGCCTCAACTCACGCACTGCCACAGCCCACTTGCCACTTCATCCTTTAGCCCCCACTCACGCCTCACGTCCACATACCAACTTCACGCACAGCCCCTTTTTACACTTAGCCACATAACCTTCACGTCTCACGCACTGCCACAGTCCACTCAACACCTCACCGCTTCACCTTGACACCCCACATCCACAAATCTTACCTAGCCTTCATCAGCCCAAACCACAACACAATCTGCCTTCATTCACCCCACAAACTGCCATCAATACAACCTTCATTCACGCCACAAACTACAACCAATCTGCCTTCATTCACACGTTAATAAAAGCCCCCTAACCAGCCTAAAATCAGCCCCACAACAGCCCATAATTCTGCCTCAAAATAACCCTCAAATTGCCGTGAAAACTGTCCCAAACATCACCAAAAATTCTACCCCTAAAACAGCAGCCCAATACCCCTCCAAACGCGCCAAAACAGTCCCCTAAATTACCAAGAAACAGTAACCAAAAAATACAACACAAACAGCAGCGAAACGGAGTGAAAATAGCAGCTCAAGCAGCAACCAGCGAGGAAAAATGTTTGATTAGTGAACTAGAAAAGTTTTGGAACATCGACCATTCCGACGGCGGTGTAACGTGCTTTCGAGAAACGAAAAAAGAGGTTAGACCTGAGGGCACCCTTTTTACTTATTATCTTTCGTTTCTTTTATTTATTTTAATATATTATCGCATGAGAGTCATTTGTTTAGGCATGATGTGAATTCCGGATGAACGGAATACGTGTTCTCTTTTGTGGTATATCGGATGGAAACCCGGACGTAAATTCCGTAGCCTAATCCGAATGGACAGTAGTGCGGTTTGCACTCGGGATACAACGTCACGTACTACTTGAGAGACACATGTATTTCGTTTCATCCAACCATGTATTTGAGCATGATTTGGTTGCTAGTACGTTATTTATTTTTGTAAGCATGATTTAGTCTAGTATGTTATTTAGTTATTTATTTTTAAGCATGATTTAGTCGATAGAAAGTTATTTCTTTATGCATGATTAGGTTGTTTTCACATTAGGGATTTAATTTATATTTATGCTTAGATTCTTATTTATTTTCCGCATTAGATAATTGAGCATGCTTGTGTGATGATTGTATGCTATTGCTGTTTGCCGCTATGACAACTTACTTCGAAGTATGCGAACTTAGATATTGGTTCTCATTGTTATTATTATGCATGCGGACTTAGGCGTAGATTACCCTTGAGCAAGAATGTTGAATAGATTCGGTTAGTTTATTACACAAATCATATAATCACAAGTGACATAAGTAAGGGACCATTCCGAACCCAACGGTTTGAGGCCATCCCTTGCGAGGGGTGAGTGCGGCCTTAAACTATTTTCCCGGTTCACACAGGGTGGCGACTCCATTATTCTCTGGTTTAGTCCCCCGCTACTCCCAACTAGGCCCTGAGCCCAGAACGGCATGCGTTGCCCAGTTTCAGTGTTCGCACAGTCTGGCGACTCCACTGGGGATAGAGAATCGGCCCTGAAATCATGTCTTGTGATGTTTGTGATTTGTGCTTTAGTTAACCGTGTCTATAGTGGTCACACGCCATAACTCGTTGGCACATACCTTAAGGTATAAAAAAGGTGCGCTTACTTGGTCGCTTGAACCCTTGAGTGGGGAGTCCTAGTTGTGGGCAATCCTTCGTTAACGAGAGCCTTTGTCCGCACTCCCATAAACCTAAATGAAAACCTTATTCGTAGAACTAATAGAAATTATTTTTTTATGTTGATGTTTTGGACCGTCTTCATTTGGATCCAGTTGGACCTTTTGTCAAAAGTTGTGAACTTGTTAGGCCATTTAACTGGGACGAGTTCGTGTCCTTTGACAGTTTGGCCAAAAGCTTCTAAAATGTCGATGTGTCATTTTATGTTTAGGCCTCATATCATTTGAAGTAGTTTAGCCACGTTATAGCAAAAGTGTAAACCTGTTGGGCCTTTTCAACTGGAACAAGTTTACACCGCGCAATAGTATGATTGAACACTTTAAAGTGATAATGGGCCGACCTGTATGTTCCATGGATCGCACGCATCTTATGCATCTCATGCATACCCGCATCATGTTAACCCTGTGTCTTAAAAGCCATCATAGATATCCGTTGGGTTGGGGGTAAAAGAAGGTTTGTCAATAGGAGTTTAGCAAACATGGATAGTGAGGAAAAGGAAATCGAGAAACAGAAAACCTCACAGCAAGGATAGAAAGACCATTGGGGGGGCCTTAAAAAAAGAGAAAGAAAAAAAAAAAAAAAAAAAAAAGAAAAAAGAAAAACATTGTTTGTTTTTAGTCCTTGATAGTTAGACATAAGTCCGAAATTGATTGCTTTAGAGTGAAACTTTAGAAACGATAAACCCTTGAAGTGCTCTTATCTGACGCTTTGAGTAATTGATGTATGTTAGACTCGTAAGCACCTGATTATTGTTCTTAGCGGTGAAAACCTGAGTAGTTAGCAAAGTGACTAGTCGAAGAAATTGTAGGTCAGTGAAAGACTATTTGCTTAGATGTCTATCCTGACTTGCTTGTGTTATGATGTGTGGTATGGTTGAAAATAAAAGAAAAGTCTCTAAAGTAAAAAAAAATAGACCGCCTATAACCGATAAGCGTGACGCTACCCATGGGCGAGTATTAGGACCACCATGAGGAGAAATGATACCTTAAAGGGTAGGTGTGTCAAAGAATGAAAAAAAAAGAAAAAAAAATGAAGTTCAAAATGAAAAGAAAAAATGAGAGACAAAGGAAAAGAAAGAGAAAACCATACCATATTGAGCACGAAAATGCAATTACGGAATATAATTGAGACATCTAGGTTGGTTTGACCCACCGATCCCGATTTTTGAAACGAAATCATTGAGTTGGCTTGCTTAAGGATCAAGCTGTGAAAGAACCTTTACACACACACACTTTGAGACTGGCATAGATAATTTATTCAAAAACTCAGATTTGAGTTGCATTGAGTGTTTTGAATGTTCTCTGGTTTCATTACTGGGTATTCCTTGAGGACGATAATATGTATAACTGTTGGGACTATTTCGTAGCATATGATATAGTATGATGATATGGAAGGCCCCACCTAGTGGTTCATCTTGACCAAGTGCAAACAACGGAGAGCAGTAAGCTAAATCAAGACTGGGGTGACCACTCTACCACCTCGCAAATCACGGACATAACGAGATATTGAGTCATGGGACTAAAGAAAATTGAGCAATCACCATAAGAGAATTGACAGAAAAAAGCTGTAAGCAGACCTAGGGGGCGATCGAAGACATTTGAAGGCAAGAAGTGTCGAGGAGCACAAGGAAGACCTAACCCCACGGGATAGGAACATTAATGCATGCATACACGTAACACATTTTACATCCTTTTTGTGTTTGTTTTGTTTTGTGTTCACAGGTTTTGAAGAAGAAAAGAGAAAGTGGCAAAGAACAAGCTAATCGGAAATGGTGAAATGGACAATATCGAATTCGGGTAATAATCCCAGGGTTGAGGTGCATTTGAGTTTGAGTTTTGGGTATGGAACTCTGGGGGCGAGGCCCACATTAGCATCAACATCAGTCTTGCCAGGTATGACACTCTGGGGGCGAGGCCCACATCATTATCAGTATCAGTCTTGCCGGGTATGGCAATCTGGGGGCGAGGCCCACGTCATTATTAGTAGCTTCGGGATGAGTCCCAGGGTTGAGGCCCATATCAGTATCAGTCTGGGGATGAGGCCCATAGTCAGCTCAGTTTGGGACTAAAGCCCACATTCAGTACAATTCAGGAACAAAGCCCACGGTCAGCTCAGATCGGGGATAAAGCCCACATTTAGTACAATTTAGGAACAAAGCCCACAATCAGCTCAGATCGGGGATAAAACCCACATTCAGTACAGTTCAGGATCAAAGCCCACAGTCAGCTCAGATCGGGGATAAAGCCCACATTCAGTACAGTTCAGGATCAAAGCCCACAGTCAGCTCAGATCGGGGATAAAGCCCACATTCAGTACAATTCGGGGTTAAAGCCCACATTCAACACAATCAAGAACAAAGCCCACATTCAGCACAGTCAGGGGAATAAAGCCCTATCTTGACACAGTTCGGGAATACAACCCAGAGGAATAAAGCTCTATCTTGACACAGTTCGGGAATACAGCCCAGGGGAATAAAACTCTATCTTAACACAGTTCGGGAACAAGACCCAGGGGAACAAAGCTTTATCTTAACATAGCTCGGGAACAAAGCCTAGGGGAATAAAGACCACTTTCAAAACAGTTCGGGAACAATGCCCAGGGGAATAAAGCTCTATCCTAACACAGTTCGGGAACAAGGCCCAAGGGAATAAAGCTCCATCTTAACACAGTTCGGGAACAAGGCCCAGGGGAATAAAGTCCTATCTTAACACAGCTCGGGAATAAAGCCTAGGGGAATAAATCCCACTTTCAAAGTAGTTCGGGAACAAGGCCCAGGGGAAAAAAGCCATATCTCTACACAGTTCGGGAACAAAGCCTAAAGGAATAAAGCCCACTTTCAAAACAGCTAGGGAATAAAGCCCATGGGAATAAAGCTCTCTCTCAACGCAATTCGGGAACAAAGCCCAAAGGTCAAAGCATCTCAGGATAACAAGTAAGTTAAGCAACAGCTGGCGAGCCAGGTAAGTAAAAAAATGCATGCATAACTTTGATAGGATTGTCATTGTCACACACTGCACAAGTCTCATCAAAGTGGGGGCGACTGTAGACACTGCATTTTTGCATATAAGCCCGATGATGAGTCTCGTATGGAGACACTATCTCTTTAGTTGTGAAAGCCGCGTGAAACGAATGTTGGAAGGGTAAGTTGGAAATTAGCATTTTTTCAGATTCAACTCGCTTGTTTCGCTTCGGGTTCGCTTGTTGGACCTCTGTTTTTAAACACACCAAACCCAATCCAAAATAATTAAAACATTTAAAATGCATATCACAAATTAAATTAAAACCAATTAAATTAAACTTAAATTAAATTAAATTAAATCACATTCCTAAACTAAATAAATCCAATTAAATTAAATTAAAACACATATCACAAATTAAATTCCTTTCCCAAATTAAAAGATTCAAATTAAATTCCATAAATAACATTCCTAATCAAAATAAATCACATTCCTAATTTACCTACCAATTTAAATAAGTCATATCCTTAAATAAAAAGAACAAATCAAATCAATTCCCCTAATTAAAGATTTTCCCTATCACATAATAATTAAAAATATCTCTCAATTAATACACAAATTCTATTCCTTCTCCAACAAGATAAACCCCCTCACTTGGTCTATAAAAAGAACCCTTAACCCACAAATTCAACCCTGGCTAATGCTCACAAAAAACTAGCCCATCTCCATACCTTCTCTCCTCTCTATCGGCAAACCACCCTCAGCAACGCATGAAGAAACCCTAAAGCCATGCACCACAAACACGTTGAAACCAAAAGAACCCATCCATCGCCGCACCATCTACCCTCACCTTCACACATAGCCCCTGTAGGCATTGCATTTTCGCATGTGAAACCCGATGATGAGTCTCAGTTGGAGGCAGTACCTTTTTAACTAAGGATATTGCGGGAAACAGAGGTCGGAAGGGGAAATTCAGAATAAGTACGTCATCAGATTCATTTCGCAAGTTCACTGTCTTCGTTAGTGCTGCGTTCGTTACTTCGTTCGAACGTCAGGCAGATTGCGGACGTTCGTGTAGCGTTCGAATGGGCGTTCGAACGGCGTCGGTGTTTCTGGTTTTGCTGCTAGCCTCGCACCCCAGCCCAATTAGCCCCCCAAAGCCTATAAAACACATCCCAATTAATAAAACACATTTAAAACACATGGGAAATTAAATTAAATATTAAATTAAATATTAATAATGTATTTGAATTAAATAAAATATTTAAACCATTTACCAATTAAATAAAACAAATAAAATCTAAATAATCACCTACCAAAATAATAAAAATATGTACACAAATTAAAGAAATTACATGCCTAATAAAGATAAATCAAATATATTATATACCAAACTTAACAAATATCATGCCTAATTAAAATCAATCATAACAAATTAAATATTTGGTATTCCTAATCTAAACCAAATTTGTCCCCCCTCAATCTTTGACTTTCCTTGCTCAACACAAAATCAAATACCTTCCTTGTGAGACAAGGTGAAGCCCTAGCCATTCTCTATATAAACAACCCCTAACCAAGACATGCAAACCCTAGCTCAGTCAGACAAGAAAAGCCTCTCCTAGTTCATTCACACAAGAAACACCCATTCTTATTGACACAACTCTCCCTCACTCTCAATAACCGAAGATCACAAACCAAAGAACCCTCATTGCCTTGACCAAACTACATCCCGAACAGCCCCTAACCATCACTAAAAACCACCTCCATAAACTCCCCACACATCACCGAAAATACACCCCAAAACAGCAGCCAAATCCTCTTAAAACAGTCCCTAAAATCCTCAAAGCAGTAACATAAAAAACTGCATTCATAATCTTTAAAATAATCACACAAGACTACACTAAAAACCCACAAAAAAACACTCGGAACAGTCTGTTGTTGAAACGTCAAAACAAGTGACCTGAACACGTGAGCAGCAAAGCAGAGGCCGACCGAACAGTAGCAGAACGAAGAGCCGAACAGCAGGCAAAACAGCAAAACAGTGAGCTAGGACGCTATAAACAGTGAACCGGAGAAGTTGAGGAGATGTACCCTTCCGACGTCCGTGAAACGCAAGCCTGAAAGTTGGCAAAAAAGGTTAGACCTGAGGGTATTTTCCAAACTTAACAAAAATAATGCCTAATTAAAATCAATCATAACAAATTAAATATTTGTATTCCTAAACTTAACAAAATTGTCCCCCCTCAATCTTTGACTTTCCTTACTCAACACAAAATCAAATCCTTCCTCGTGAGACAAGGTGAAGCCCTAGCCATTCTCTATATAAACAACCCCTAACCAAGCCATGCAAACCCTAGCTCAGTCAGACAAGAAAAGCCTCTCCTAGTTCATTCACACAAGAAACACCCAAGCTTATTGACACAACTCTCCCTCACTCTCAATAACCAAGATCACAAACCAAAGAACCCTCATTGCCTTGACCAAAATACATCCCGAACAGCCCCTAACCATCACATGAAAACCACCTCCATATACTCCCCACACATCACCGAAAATTACACCCCAAAACAGCAGGCAAATCCTCTTAAAACAGTCCCTAAAATCCTCAAAACAGTAACATAAAAAACTGCATTCATAACCTTAAAATAATCACACAAGACTACACTAAAAACCCACAAAAAACACTCGGAACAGTCCGTTGAAACGTCAAAACAAGTGACCTAAACAGTGAGCAGCAAAACAGAGGCGAACAGTAGCAGAACGGAGACCGAACAGCAAGCAAACAGCAAAAACAGTGAGCTAGGACGCTAAAACCCAGTGAACGGAGAAGTTGAGGAGCTGTACCCTTCCGATGTCCGTGAAACGCAAGCCTGAAAGTTGGCAAAAAAGGTTAGACCTGAGGGTATTTTCCACACTCGTTTTTCGTTTTATTTGTATTATTTATTGAGTATTGCTTGCATGATTGTCATGTTGAAATGCATGTTGTGGCCCTTGAGTAGATAAATATGCATGAATTATGAGATGTTGTATGTTGTGGCTTTGGAATAAAATGAGAGATGTGTCAACTCTCGCGGTATATCGGATGGAAACCCGGACATAAATTTCATAGCCGATTCCGAAGGGACGGTAGTATGATCTGTACTCGGGATACAACTCCACGTACCGCTTGAGTAAACGGCACCCTCTTTGTTTTGTGTTGCTTTGGTTTATTTATTTTTCGTCACTTGAATTCTGCAAGTTGCTTATTTATGCATGATTCAATCGAGCGCATGGGCTTAGTAAGTGCAATGAAAGGTCCCCTATGGGGAGGGTTGTTAAATCCCCTTACCACGATGCTTTGCCGCGCCGGTTGATGTGTGTTCGGTTGAATGCAAGATACGTTCAATCGGGCATACTAAGTTTGATAGTATTGTCTTTAAATTCTTTGTATGCATGATTCAATCGAGCGCATAGGCTTAGTAAGTGCAATGAAAGATCCCATATGGGGAGGGGTTAAAGCCCCATACCACGATGCTTTGCCGCGCCGGTTGATGTGTGTTCGGTTGAATGCAAGATACGTTCAATCGGGCATACTAAGTTTGATATTATGTTTTTAATTCTTTGTATGCATGATTCAATCGAGCGCATGGGCTTAGTAAGTGCAATGAAAGATCCCATAAGGGGAGGGGTTAAAGCCCTTTACCACGATGCTTTGCCGCGCCGGTTGATGTGTGTTCGGTTGAATGCAAGATACGTTCAATCGGACATACTGAGCTTGACATTATTGTCTTTATTCTTGTGTGTTGCATGCATCAGGCCGGTCCATTCGAACGCGTTCTCGAACGCTACACGAACGCGAACCTTCTGTTTACCGTTCGAACGCGTTCTCGGACTGCTACGCGAATGCGGCACGCACTTTCTTAGTCTTAATCACGCATCAGGTCTGGTTCCGTTCGAACGCGTTCTCGAACGCTCTACGAACGCGAACCTTCTGTTTACCGTTCGAACGCGTTCTCGAACGCTACGTGAACGCGCACGCACTTCTTTAGTCTTATCACGCATCAGTTCTGGTTCCGTTGAACGCGTTCTCGAACGCTATACAAATGCGAACCTTTTGTTTACCGTTCGAACGGTTCTCGAATGCTACGCCAACGCGCACGCACTTTCTTAGTCTTATCATGCATCAGGTCTGGTTCCGTTCGAACGCGTTCTCGAACGCTATATGAACGCAAACCTTCTATTACCGTTCGAACGTGTTTTTTAAAACGCTACGCGAACGCGCACCCACTGAACTGAGTCCTTTTTCCCAGATTTCATGCATAGTTTTCCTAGTAGCTATCCCTACGTATGATGAACATATTGCCCTCTGTATTACGCAAGATTGTGTTGGTGGTCATTCATCTGCATTCCCCACATGTATGAGTACAATGTGTTTAATATATTACAATTCATATACCTATGTCATGATACACATTTGAGTATTATTTCTTGTGGTATATCGGATGGAAACCCAGACATAAATTCCATAGCCGATTCCGAATGGACGGTAGTACGGTCTGTACTTGGGATACAATTCCACCTACCACTTTGGAATGTGCTCACATATGTGTTTGTGTGGTTAGTATGTGTGCTTGTGTTTTCTTGAATATAATATGCCAATAAAGTTGTATGTTCGTCACTACTTTGATGTACTTTCAAGCATGCAATCTTAGATGTGAAACATATATAAATTTAGGTGTAAGTTTTATTTTGTACATATGAATTAGAAGCATGATACTCTTGGAAATACGTGTTACTTAAGCCTGATTAAATTATTATATAAATCCTTTCATTATAAGTGGCATAAGTAATGGACCATTCCGAACCAACGGTTTGAGGTTCCCTTGCGAGGGGTGAGTGCAGCCTTTAAATCTCATTTTCCCTGGTTCACAAGGGTGGCGACTCCATTATTCTCCGGTTTAGTCCCCCGTGGCTACTCCGTACTCCCGACCAGCTGCGAGCCTGGGACAGCATGTGTCGTCCAGTTCTGTGTCCCACAGTCTGGCGACACTGGGGATAGAGAATCGGCCCCGAATATTGTCTTGTAATGATTGGATTCATGTTTTAATTGACCGTGTCTATAGTGGATAAAATGAGGGTTTAATCAAAGGCATTTTAAGGCTAGGTAATGGTTTGGTGTCTTCATTCATTCACTACCTTTCTAGAAGGAAAAACTGTGAAGGCACCTATATGGCCATCTACTCGTAGCCTATTGTGATAGACTAATTTGGATGACTCGTTGTTTATTCCTGACACCAAGCGATAAGAGCCTAAGAGGCTTGGGTATTTAAGTGAGCCTCGCTCCACCTTCCCTTTGGGGAATCTACAGCGGAAAATCCATTTGACAGTTCGTCACACACCATAGCTCATTGGCACGTACCTTAGTGTATAAAAAAGGGTGCGCTCACTTCGTTGCTCGAACCCTTGATTGAGGAGACCTAGTTGTGGGCCATCCTTCGCCGACGAGAGCCTTTGTGTATACTCCTGCGAACCCACCCATAGACCGATTTGCATGGTTAAAGTAACAATTATTTCCTTCAGTATGTGCTAGTGGACCATCCTCATTTGGATGCAGTTGGACCATTGTCAGAAATGCGGACTTGCTGGGCCATTTAAACTGGGGCGAGTACGTACCTTTATGACCATTGGGCCCAAAGTTTCTGAATGTTGATGGGCCATCCGTAGAAATTATTACTTTATGTTTTGCATTTTATCTTTATGTTTGTGTGTGAGAAACATCGTCATTTGGATCCATTTGGACCATTTTGTCATGAGATATGGGCTTGTTGGGCCATTTAAACTGGGACAAGAACGTATTTTATTACGGTTGGGCCAAAGGCTTCTAAGTGTTGATGGGCCACTTTGTGCTTGTGTTCGGAACATTACCATTTGGATTTAGTCGGGCTATTTGTCATGAGATGTGAACTCATTGGGCCATTTAAACTGGGATGATGAGTTCACTCCTATAACATTAGCCCGAAAGCTTCTAAAATGATAACAGTCCGATTTGTTTGAAAATTTTAATTTTAATTTAGTATGTTATATATGTTACCTGCGTCTCATGCACCCATGCATATATATATCATGTTAAACACCCTCTATGTCTCAAAAAGACATCATAGATACCGTTTGGGTTAGAGAATGGACAAGGCTCATTAAAGCTACTAACAGTCATGAGTGATAATCTGGTAATGAGGTATCCATATGGATCAGTTAGAGAACAGTCTCGCCAAGGTCACTGAACAGTTGCAAGCTTTGACTACTGTTGTGGCTGGTATGGCTGTGCCCCGTGCTGGGGGAATTTCTGAGAATGTGAGGCGTGAGGAGCCTCCGAATGGGTTGGGGGATGATATCCCCACTTTTGATGATGATATGGCAGAGTATGCAGCAGACAGAGTATCTGGGTCTCAGGCAGCAGAGTTACAGAAACTTCGGGATCAGGTTGAGTCGGCTACCCGCAAGATGAGGGTAAGAATGAGGATCTGCTGGATTATGACACACTGACTTTCGAGGAACAGTTGGCGGCACAGTTCAAGATGCCTGATATGGCTAAGTTTAACGGAATGGGGATCCAAGGGTGCATCTCCGGACAGTTGTATCAGTCATGAGTTCAGTTGGCCTGTCTCAGCGCCAAGTGCAGAGAAAATGTTTGGAATGTCGCTCGAGGGAGCTCCTGTGGTGTGGTACCACAGTTGGAGAAAAAAGTGAAGGAAGATGGAGGGAGTTGGCGGATGCCTTCCTGAAGTAGTATGTCACTGACCTAGAGATCGATCTGTCACTCCATGATCTAGAGAATGTTAAGCAGAAAGTGGAGAAAAGTTTTAAGGAGTATGTGGAACGGTGGAGGGTCAGTTGTTGAAGATGCAGACTAGGCCCTCGGAGAAGGACCAGATTAAAATGATTATCAAGGGCACCAGGCCCTCTATTACAGCAAGTTGAGGAGGATGACCTCCCTGATTATAGACTTTCGGCAGTTGAGGGAGACTGTCATGGACATTGAAGACGAAGAGGCGGAACATCGGGAACAAAGCCCGTTTCTGCTGAGATTGCCGCTATCCGGAACCGGCAGTTTTCCAACTTGGAAGGCCCCTGTCCAAAGGTGCTAGAGACATTGAAGAGGCAAGGGCTCTTAAAACCCTTGGAAACCAAACCATACCCAATCCCCTACCATCACATTATAACCTAAGCCTTTACTGTCACTTTCACCAACAAAAGGGCCCATGACACCGACAACTGCGCCCGACTCCGCCATGAAATCCAAGACCTGATAGACTCCAAGAAAATACCTAACCATAAATAGAACAGCCCGACACACATAGATACCCCTTACCCAACTACCGTGCCGTACCACCACCAGCCTATATGATCAATTCTGGCCTCCCAGAAGACCTTGTCCTAAAATCCTTTCACCCTCAAGCCTTTTTGCCTGGGAATCTGGGATAGTACTAGTGAATATGAGACTTAGCAGGGAAAAACTTTTGGCTTGATTTCTCTGGCAGTGATGAGGAAGATAAGGGGAATGACGCGCAGCGGTCGTTTTTACAATGATGTGTCAGAAAAGTAAGGAAGTTTTGACGGATGGTAGAGAATTGGTTGAGACTGGCAGAAAATACTGAGGGGGATATAGTGCTGAGGCAATTGAGGAAGACTAGAGCCCAAGTGAGTATCTGGAAACTGTTATGTGCATCTCGGGAGCATAGGCAGGCTATGGTTGGGCCTTGAGCAAGATTGTGGTACCGGAAGACGCCAACCCTGCAATGTTTTGTTGGGTCGTTCAGAAAGAGCTTTGCAGATATCTTTTTCTGAGGATGAACTCCCGGCGGAGGGGAGAAATCATAACAGGCCTGCTATTTATCAAGCCGAGGTGAGGGGCAAGAGAACTTCATGTGTAATGGTGGATGACGGTTCGTCCATCAATGTGTGCCCGCTGAAAAATTCTGGCGAAATTGGGTATAAAGCAACAGACTTGGACCCCCTCCCGTATGACTATTAAGGCTTATGATGACAGTAAAAGGGGAGTTGAGGGTACCTTTGTGGCTATGGTCAAGGTAGGACCGATTGAAGATGAGGTTGAGTCCACAGTACTGGACATCCCGCTACTTTTTGCCTTGTTGTTGGGAAGGCCTTGGTTTCCAAACTTGGGGGCGTGCCTTCCACTTTACATCAGATGATCAAGTTCCCGTATGAGGAGAAGTTGTTACCATCCGGGCTGAGTTAGATAATGCCGTGGCTGCCTTGGAGATTACAACCTTTCACGAGGTTTCAGGTGTCAGCTACTTTTGAGGAGTGGGTGGATCCTAGGGTGGCTAGGATTATGGAGAAAATGAATTTGAACCGGTTAAGGTTCAAAATTACCAGATTTCAGAGGACAGACTACTCGGAAGGGTTTGGGGTACAAGTCTGATGAAGAAAGCCAAAGGTCAAGAAAAAGGGCCCTAAACTGATGGAATGTTTTGTGAAAGCTTCAGGATATCAAGGGGAGCCTGAACCTGTGGAAGTTAATGGAATTGTGTACCACTGGGATCTTCAAGATATGTTGGGTAAGAAGCTGATAGTTGAAGAAATTGTGGAGAAAGAAGAAGAGAATTGGGAGGAAGAAACTGATGAAGTTGGAGAGCCTGACTTTGGGAGAGGACGAAAAGCCTTAGGAAGATCTGATTGCAGAGGAAGAAGTGTCTATAGATGATGAAGACATTTACCTTCCTGATTTGTTTGAATGTACTTCCGCATTATCCAATAATAAAGAACATCTCTTTGCTTACTTGCCTGAGTCATTTCCATTTACACTACACGAATCAAGCATATTTGACATCATCATTCAGCCAGAACTATTGCATTTAACTTGGGTACACTTGAGAACCCCAAGGAAATTCTGATTGCAAGTGAAGTAACCTCCGAAGAGAGGGAGAAACTAGAAGAAGTGTTGGTCAGATATGCCAAAGTGTTTGCTTGGTCCTATGAGGACATGCCTGGGGTAGACAGAAACATTGCCCAGCACACAATACCAACTTATCCAATATGAGCCAGTAAAACAGAACTCCGACGATGAGACCAGAATGGGCTGAGAAAGTCAGAGAGGAAGTTAAGAAACATATAGATGTGGGGTTCCTGGAAGTAGTAAAGTATCCTGAATGGTTGGCTAACATAGTACCGGTTTCCGAATGTGTGTAGAATACAGAGATCTCAACAAGGCTTGTCTGAAAGATGATTTTTCCTCTGCCGCATATAGATGTTCTGGTTGATAGTGCGGCTTTATCTGCTATGTATTCATTTGCAGATGGATTTTCAGGTTACAATCAGGTTCTCATGGCTGAGGAAGACAAACATAGACTGCATTTGTTACTGAGTGGGGTACTTATTTTGTACAAGGTTTGCCGTTTGGGCTTAAGAATGCGGGGGCTACTTATCAGCGATGGCCACTACACTTTTCCACGACTTGATGCACAAAGAGATTGAGGTGTATGTGGATGACATGATGGTAAAATCATGGACAAGAGTCGGGCATATTGAAGCACTGGAAGGTTCCTTCAGAGAGTTGACAGATACAACCTGCGGCTTAATCCCAAGAAATGTGTGTTTGGGGGGTGACATCAGGGAAATTGCTTGTCATACATAGGAATGGGGCGGAATATAGTAGACTCCGAAACGATCAAGGCAATCACAGAAATGCCTGCACCGAAGACAGAAAAAGAATCAGAGCATTCTTGGGAAAGATTCAGTACATCAGTCGGTTCATTGCCAAGTTGACATCAGTATGTGAGCCTATCTTCAACTATTAAGAAAAGATCAGCCAGTGAGATGGAATGAACAGTGTCAGACAGCCTTCGACAAAATCAGAGAATACTTGGTAAAGCCTCCTGTATTGAAACCTCCGAGACCCGCGCAGACCTTTGATATTGTATTTGGCTATAGAATCAGAAGCACTGGGGGAAATGATGGTACAGGCAGATGAGACAAGGGGTAAGAACATGCAGTTTACTATCTGAGTAAGAAGATACTCCCGTAATGAGGTTCGATATCAGGAAGTTGAGAAGATCTGTCTCGCAGTGGTATGGCTTCCAGAAAATTAGGGGGCATTATTTCCAGTCGTACAAGATCCAGATAATGGCCAAGGAAAATCCTCTGAAGTATCTTCACTCGGTGCCTTCACTAGTAGGAAATTGGGCATATGGTTGGTATTGTTGACAGAGTTCGACATTGAGTATCTCACCTCCAAAGTGATCAAAGGGCGAGCAGTAGCAGAGTTTCTGGCATTGCAACCTGTTGAGGGGGATCAGTATAAGTTTGAATTTCCAGATGAAGAGATCCAAGCAATAACAGTTCAGAGATGGAAGATGTATTTGACGGAGCAGTGAATTACAAGGGAGCCGGAATTGGAATCGTGATAGTAACCCCCGAGGGAAAGACTTTGCCTTTGGCCAAAAGGTTGACATTCAGAGTGACTAACACATGCCGAGTATGAAGCATGTGCTTTTGGTTTGACGGCATTGATAGCCTTGAAGGCCGGAAGTGTGGAAGTCTAAGGAGATTCTATGTTGGTAGTCCAGCAGATGCGAGAGAATGGGAATTGAAAGAAGAACGGTTGAAACCTTACCTACTTCACCTCAGAAAGTTGGCACAGGTTATCCCCGAGTGTAAGTTTCAGCACTTACCAAGAGAAGAGAATCAGATGGCAGATGCATTGGCTACACTTGCAGCAACTTGGAGAATCCAGAAAAGTTAGTGATGAGACCGTTGATACTGACAACAACAGCAGACCTGTTTGATGAGATAGAAAGAATTCTGGAAGTTGAGGTCGACGACGGTAAACCTTGGTATTATGACATTCAGAGATCTGGAACATGGTGAACTCCCGGAAGGGGCAGGCAGAAAAGACAGAATAGCCATTCAGAAGTTAGCTTCCCAGTATGTGACTTTGAAGGGGAAATGTACAAGAGGCAAGCAAACGGTATTCTTGAAGTGTTTGAGAAGAAGAAGCTCAGCATGTAATGGAAGAAATTCACGCCGGGGTATGTGGTCCGCACATGAACGGTGTTAAATCTGTCCCGCAAGATAGTGAGACAAGGTTTTTATTGGTCAACCATGGAAACAGATTGCGCGAAGATGGTGAAGCACTGTCATGACTGTCAACACACATGGTAATTTGAATCACTTACGCACACAGAGTTGCACGGGTTGTCGGAGCCGTGGCCTTTCTCAGCATGGGGATTGATATGATTGGGGAAATTCACCGAATGCATCAAATGGGCATCGCTTCATAGTAGTGGCAGTGGATTACTTCTCGAAGTGGGTGGAAGCCGAATCATCCGCAATGTTATGCATAAGCAGATGGCAAAGTTTATAGCTCGGAACCTCATTTGTCGGTATGGTATGCCGTATCATGTAGTGACAGACAACGGGGTCAGTTTCAAGGCGAGACGAAGGCAATGTTACAGAGGTATGGGATAGGCCACCACAAGTCATCACCGTACAGGCCGCAGGCAAATGGGGCAGTTTGAGGCAGCCAACAAGACTATAAAGACAATTTTAGCCAAGATGACAGAAAATTACAGAGATTTCGCCGAGAAATTACCGTATGCTTTTGTGGGGTACAGAACATCAGTAAGATAGCAACAGGGGCCACACCTTACTCTTTGGTCTATGGAATGGAAGCGGTATTGCCGGTAGAAGTGGAAATACAGTCTATGAGGGTATTAACATAGGCAGAATTACCGGAACAGGATTGGGCCGCACAGAGGTTTGATCAGTTAGCACTATTAGATGAGAAGAGAACGAAGTCTTTGTATCACATGCAGTTGTATCAGAAGAGACTAGCCCGAGAATTCAACAAGAAAGTATGTCCCACCAAGATCAGAATGGGTGATTTGGTACTTAAGCAATCGAGGCCGTCGACGACAGATCCGAGAGGAAAATTCAGACCAAATTGGGAAGGACCTTATATAGTGCAGAAGGTAATGGGAAATGGGGCAGTGAGGTTATCAGACTTGGAAGGAAACGAGTTCACCGAGCCGATCAGTCACCACGGGAATTAGCAGAAGACCTAACCCAACGGAATAAGAAAATCATCCATGCATACACGTAACATTGCATTCTCTTCGTGGTTTTTTTTGTTTTGTGTTCGCAGGTTCGAAGAAAGGAGAAAGCAGCAGAAATGAGCCAAGCAGCGTCAGCGCAATTTCAGTTTTTGGGATGAGTCCCAAGGGGCGAGGCCCATATCAGCTTGGGGGCGAGGCCCATATCAGCTTGAGGGCGAGGCCCCCGTTGTCGGTTGTAGCTCCAAGTCGAGGTACCCACTACATCATCAGTTCGAGGGCGAGGTCCCTATGGTCAGCGGTGTTGGGTCGAGGTGCCCAGGGTCGAGGTGCCCCCGTTGTCGGTTGTAGTTCCGGGTCGAGGTGCCCAGGGTCGAGGTACCCACTACATCATCAGTTCGAGGGCGAGGTCCCTATGGTCAGCGGTGTTGGGTCGAGGTGCCCAGGGTCGAGGTGCCCCCGTTGTCGGTTGTAGTTCCGGGTCGAGGCGCCCAGGGTCGAGGTGCCCACTACATCATCAGTTCGAGGGCGAGGTCCCTATTGTCAGCGGTATTGGGTCAAGGTGCCCAGGGTCGAGGTGCCCCCATTTTCGGTTACAGTTATTGGGATGCGTCCCAGGATCGAGGTCCGCTGCAGCACCAACTCAGCTCGAGGCAGTAGCCGAGCCAGGTAAGTGAAAATGCATTGCATAACTTTGATAGGATTGTTCAAAGTCACACACTGCACAAGTCCCATCAAAGTGGGGGTGACTGTAGGCATTGCATTTTCGCATGTGAAACCCAATGATGAGTCTCAGTTGGAGGCACTACCTTTTTAGCTAAGGATATTACGGGAAACGGAGGTCGGAAGGGGAAATCCAGAATAAGTACGTCATCAGATTCATTTCGCAAGTTCACAGTCTTCGTTAGTGCTGCATTCGTTACTTTGTTCGAACGTCGGGCAGATTGTGCGGACGTTCGTGTAGCGTTCGAATGGGCGTTCGAACGGCGTCAGTGTTTCTGGTTTTTGCTGCTAGCCTCGCACCCCAGCCCAATTAGCCCCCCAAAGCCCATAAAACACATCCCAATTAATAAAACACATTTAAAACACATGGGAAATTAAATTAAATATTAAATTAAATATTAAGGTAAATATTAATAATGTATTTGAATTAAATAAAATATTTAAACCATTTACCAATTAATAAAACAAATAAAATCTAATAATCACCTACCAAAATAAAAAAATACTTACACAAATTAGAAATTGCATGCCTAATAAAGATAAATCAAATATATTTATACTAAACTTAACAAAAATAATGCCTAATTAAAATCAATCATAACAAATTAAATATTGTATTCCTAATCTAAACCAAATTTGTCCCCCCTCAATCTTTGACTTTCCTTACTCAACACAAAATCAAATCCCTTCCTCGTGAGACAGGGTGAAGCCCTAGCCATTCTCTATATAAACAACCCCTAACCAAGCCATGCAACCCTAGCTCAGTCAGACAAGAAAAGCCTATCCTAGTTCATTCACACAAGAAACACCCAAGCTTATTGACACAACTCTCCCTCACTCTCAATAACCAAAGATCACAAACCAAAGAACCCTCATTGCCTTGACCAAAATACATCCCGAACAGCCCCTAACCATCACTGAAAACCACCTCCATAACTCCCCACACATCACCGAAAATACACCCCCAAAACAGCAGCCAAATCCTCTTAAAACAGTCCCTAAAATCCTCAAAACAGTAACATAAAAAACTGCATTCATAATCCTTAAAATAATCACACAAGACTACACTAAAAACCCATAAAAAACACTCGGAACAGTCCGTTGAAACGTCAAAACAAGTGACCTAAACAGTGAGCATCAAAACAGAGGCTGAACAGTAGCAGAACGGAGACCGAACAGCAGGCAAAACAGCAAAACAGTGAGCTAGGACGCTAAACCAGTGAACCGGAGAAGTTGAGGAGCTGTACCCTTCCGATGTCCGTGAAACGCAAGCCTGAAAGTTGGCAAAAAAGGTTAGACCTGAGGGTATTTTCCACACTCGTTTTTCATTTTATTTGTATTATTTATTGAGTATTACTTGCATGATTGTCATGTTGAAATGCATGTTGTGGCCCTTGAGTAGAAATATGCATGAATTATGAGATGTTGTATGTTGTGGCTTTGGAATAAAATGAGAGAGTGTGTCAACTCTCGCGGTATATCAGATGGAAACCCGGACATAAATTTCATAGCCGATTCCGAATGGACGGTAGTATGATCTGTACTCGGGATACAACTCCACGTACCGCTTGAGTAAACGGCACCCTCTTTTGTTTTGTGTTGCTTTGGTTATTTATTTTTCGTTACTTGAAAGGTCCCCTATGGGCATAATAAGTTGCTTATTTATGCATGATTCAATCGAGCGCATGGGCTTAGTAAGTGCAATGAAAGGTCCCCTATGGGAGGGTTAAAGCCCCTTACCAGATGTTGTTGCCCGCCGGTTGATTATGTGTGTTCGGTTGAATGCAAGATACGTTCAATCGGGCAACTAAGTTTGTAATATTGTCTTTAATTCTTTGTATGCATGTTCAATCGAGTGTATTGGCTTAGGTAGTGCATGAAGATCCCTATTGGGAGGGTTAAAGCCTCTTACCACGATGCTTTGTCGCGCCGGTTGATTTGCATTCGGTTGACTGCAGATAACGTTCATCGCATACTAAGTTTGATATTATTGTTTTTTAATTCTGTATGCTTTTCAATCGAGCGCAGGGCTTAGTAAGTGCATGAAAGAATCCCCTATTGGAGGGGTTTAAATCCCTTTACCACGATGCTTTGCTGTGCCGTTTGATGTGCGTTCGGTTGATGCAAGATACGTTCAATCGGAATACTGACTTGAACATTTTGTCTTTATTCTTTTGTGTTGCATGCATCAAGGCCTGGTTTCCGTGTTTTTTTCGAACGTGTTCTCTGAACGCTACCGAACGCGAACCTTCTATTTACCGTTTCGAACGCGTTCTCAATTCTACGCGACGCGCACGCACTTTCGTAGCTTATCACGCATCAGGTCTAGTTCCGTTCGAACGCGTTCCTCGAATGCTATATTAACGTGATTGTTGGATAAATGACCCATAGCGTCACTATTTGCACAGATCATTGTGTTGTTGTAGCAAATTAACTATGTATAAGGAAATTGCACTCTCATCATTTGTGATTAGATCACCATAGATATATAAATGAAGAGAGGTCCCTATGATTAGTTCCTGGATTGAGATGATATGAGACAGTATCAGTCCACGAAGGATTAATCATTAAATATCCCTAGCCGTAGTATTATCGAGACTGGACATCGATAATGCGGAATAGGCTAGTATTGCACTTGTGCGCGTTGTGAGGGCACAACGACATAGTTCTCATATATATAAGTATTGGATACTTATGCAAGTGCGATAGGAGGTCGTGTTTCACCGATGGTACGGGAAACAGCTTCGCTCTGGATAGACCCCTCGGAATCCCATTGGTATTATGACGATGTGTCTATGGGAGGCCGAAATCAAGGTAGGTGTGTATAGTCTTAACCTGAGACTTACATCGCTAATGCTTACGACAATCGATATACTTTAGTTGAGGTCGTCTAGGACTGTAACCGGTTCTGTGTACGCCAATGCCGGGTATATTGAGATCGTAGTGTATTGGATGTGATGTCAAGACGGAAGTATCACTCCAGTCATAATGGAGATGATGTCACGCAGGATACGGTATTAGTGCTCTTAAGTGATGCGCATCCAATCGTGATATTATGACCAGGTCATGAATATCCGATTATAGAGACTAGTTACCAGACATCCGATATGTGTTTCGGACGGGGCAGACACTTATCCAGCCCCAGCCCTAGCACGTGACTATCCGATACTGGGCCGATATGCACAATACATTAGTATACTACGCTTGATACAGATCTTAATATTCTTTAATGGATATGTCCGGAGAATTAGGTAGACTTGGTGCTTTGCTAGGAGTCGACCTTGTCTCGTAAATCGGTAGAACGTAGTACTTGGTACGTACGTGATTCGGATACTCCGACGACCGTATTTACTGCCAGATTATCCGGGGATCTCATGGGTCGCTTCCCGATAATCCACCGATGACGCACAACTCGCACTCTTGAATAATCTGGGATTATAATAGAAGAGAGAGAAAATTAATCTAGGATTAATAACGGAGATATTTTATCCGGGATAAAATGTCGTCTAAAGAGAGAGAACGATTAATTTGGAATTAATCGATAATTAATATATTCGATATATTAAATGAAATTAGATTTCGACGCGGAATTAAAATTAGATTTTAATTCGGGCAAACGAGTTAATTTAGAATTAATTCGTTAGCGACGTAAATAATAATTTCGCCAGGCGCAATTATTTATTTAAATTCGATTGAATTAACGTCGCGACGTAAGCTCGGTATTTCGGAAATATCGAACCCGAACGCGTGAGTGCACGTGGGCCCACTTTCATTTGGAAACGTGTGGGGCCCACATGACACATGTCATTCTAATGCTTTGCATGTAGATTGTGTACAATGCACTCAATGTATTGCATGGAATTGAGTGTTTGACACTCTAAGCCATTGCATGTTTTGTGTCATAATTTATTATTAATTTAATAAATATTATGGCATAAATATAAATTGATTTTTGGTAAATCATTTTAATTAACACAAAACATTTCATCTCTCTCAATTCTCTCTTCTCTCTCACGCCCAATGGGCACAATGCTCACTGGTTTTGAACCAAAAAACGTGAGCAATAGGGAAGCAAAGAGTGGTTTCTCATGGTGAGAAATCAAGTGCTAGCACACTTACAAGTCTTGCGAAGGTGGTAGGGAGGTTCGACCATGAGACGGGATCCATCCGACGAAGCTAGGAGCTCCGTTTTCTCTTCAATTTTCTGTTTTTGTAGGCAGTGGACTGCATGCAGTAGGCTTACAAGGCAGTGCGTTTTTTGGGTTGATTTGTCTTCAAATCGACTCTAACCGATCAATGTGAGTATTCCGCTACCTCCGTTGATGTGTTCACACATAATTTCATGTCTTGTTTGATCTTGGGACCTTAGAATAATTTCCAACAATGGCATCATGAGCTAATGTTGCAAGCATGAAATTTGTAGGGTTTAAAATTTGGGTAAATGTGATTTGAGCATGATTTGAATAAATTGCTTGTTTGAGTATGCTTATAACATGTTAAATTCATTTGGTTGGACTATTTGATGAAAAATGATTTGGAATTATTTTCCCCAAAATTAAGTTCCTTGGCCGAATGGTTTGATGATTTTGGATCTTGGATTTTTTGTTTTTTTAATTCATTTGATGAGTTAGAATCGATTAGGTTGATGTTAATTTGAATCGAATTGGATTGGATTTCGAATTGGACAAAAACCCCAAAATCTTTGAGTTGGCCGAATGTGACTAATGCCCTAATGTCTTGGTAATTTTGATTTTGATAATTGGATGTATTGGAAATCATTCGGGATAGTATTTAATGTCGATTGTGGATTAATTGGATTGAAACCGAATCGGACACAAATCCCTCCTTGGCCGAGAGCTTTAAGCATGTAAATGGGTTTGATTTTTCATTTTGTGTGTTGGACATGTATAATGAATTAAGCATGATTAATTGGACTAATATGGTGTTTTTTAGAAATGTTGATTTAGTTGATTAATCATGTAATACACTTTAGTTTAATTGAATATGAAATTGGATTTTTGTATATTTAATTATTGGGCCTAATTTTGGAAATTGGACTTAATATTGTAATTGGGCCTATTGGGCTTGATTTATCAAGTTTGGTTTAGGCCAAATGGATTGGATCCAATTGGGCCCAAAACCTTGACCATAAAGCCCAAATGCGACTTAATGAACCTTTAAAGTTCAATTGGGCCTAATGGGCCAAGATTGATTTATGGGCTTATGGGGTAAATCCCGGATTGGACTTTGGTTATCGGTTTGACCCGAGTTGACCAAAAGTCCACGCCTTAAGAAATCAATCAAAAGCCCATTGGACTTTAATTGAATTGACGTTGGACGTTAATCGGTCTTTGAGACGCGTTACGATTAAATTTGGAATTTAAATCGAAAAGGTTTATTAAATAAAAGTGTAATATTTAATTTGGAATTGAATAGTGAATTAGTATTAAATACATGTTAAATTAGATTTAATGATGTAGTTTAATTTAATTCATGAATTCGTACTTTAAGTACTTATTCGCAAAAACGAGTTTGACTCGAACAAAATCAAATCGTTGTTTGAACATTGGATGATCACTTAATTATCAGATTAATTAATTTGATTAGATTGATTGATAGCATGCTTATGTGTGTGAATACGTGGTTGTGTTGAATGAATGTATATCGGATGGATATTAGTCGGGTGGGCAATTTTAGAAATTGTTGTAATAAATTCGATTTATTAAATTGGACCTGCGTGTCCAGCCTTATCACCTCTATTCTCTTTGTATTCTCTTCTCACCTATTCCCCTCTATGTATATGAGGTTTCTTTAGAAGTGTAGTGTAACGGGTAGAAGTAATACTAGTGCTAGCTTGAGTGAGAAAGGGAGAGATTTGATCTAGGATCAATGTGTTAAGTATCCATCCGCATATCATTATTATTTATTTACATACTCGCTTTATTATGTATTTAGAATGCATGTTTAAGGGTGTATGATGATGAGACCTTAACAAAGATAATTAAATTGGTAGCCAATTTGCACGCGAAAAACCCTCATAAATATCAAGCGTTTTTTTTCCTTCCATTGAGTGATTCTTACTCAAGATCCGAGATTGGCAGGGTTGTTGGCCAAAGTCAAGCCCTTGTCCTTCGAAGATGTGTTTTAATCACGAGGCTTTGTTCCATATCGGTGTCGTGTCCAAGTTGTGGTTTGTTGGCCAAAGTCAAGACCACTTCTTGTCCATTGACATTGATTACGAAGCTTCCATGTCAATGGGTCCGCGCTTGACTGGGATCACTAGGTTTGTTGTGCCAAAGCCAAGGCCTAGTTGATTCAGAGGAAAAAGGTTAGGGTATACATTCGATGTATAGGCATATATAAGATATATGTTTGGGACTTGGATGTCCACCTACTGGATCTAGGAGTTGGATGAGATCCAATTGATCTTCGAGATCTACCTAGTTAATTATCATACAATTTGTTGGCCAAAGTCAAGATTGTGTGATATTTAACGGGATCCTAGCCCACTAGGAAACACGGTTTCCCGAGTACTCGACAGAGGGTTAGAGGCTCGACGAAAAATAGTGGGAGGCAAGTATTGAATTTGCAACATTCGTTCGAATACTCGCTAAAACGCTCATTTTATTTTACTCGTCATACAAATTATTAAAGTATTAGTTGGACTAATATTTTATGTTGTTTTAAATATATATATAGTTGGACTATATACAAACTCATTCAATATATAGTTGATTTTATAATTGGATTATAGTAATCAATATAATTGAATTAAATGATAGTTGATTTTATAATTAGATTATAGTAATCAATATTAAAATTATAGTTGATTAAATAATTGGATTATTGTAATCATTATAATAAATAGTACCTTATTAAATTGATTAAATAGTTGGACTATTGAAATCAAGAAGAATTGAAAAGTTGAATATTTAAATATATAATCATTGGATTAAATGCTTTAAATGATTTAATTTTCAATTGGGAATTAATAATAGGTTAATTTATTTGATAAAATAACTTATTATGACTAAGCCCATTATTAAGCAAATAGTAGAGCATAAAGTCTTTGGAAGATTTATGTGATGATGACTTTAGTGCTTAAATATAATTATATATATAAATCTATCTTTAGATTTAAAAGTATTAATAGTTGCAGATTAATTGACTATTCTAGTGGAGAAAAGTCAAAGTTTGCAATTGGGCATGTAGCACAAGGTGCACATCATTTCGATATTCTAAAACCCAAGGCTTGGCCAAAGGTTTGTGAAATATTGAAAAGATAATTGACATATCCCAAAGTGACTACCATTTGGATATGGAAGACACGAAGGAATTAAAGATAGGGCGAGGCTCTAACTTTAAAATATTTGTCAAAGTTATGTTTACTACTAGTATTGAAATTGGATTTTAAATACTTAGTGTGGTACATAATATATATATGTATTGACGTTCAGAATCCGCTGTGAGCTGGATACTGGCTTCAAGCCGAGATTTCTCTGCGAATTGGAAACGGGACGAAAGTCGCTGTTTCGACCGTAGATACCTAAGTTTAGGAACTACCCTTTGGGTATGTACTTAAATTAGGAAATGTTATAATGTAACTAGTTTGACTAGAGACATTATCTCTATATCAGTGTTTAATCCGTTGCGGATAAACCTTTATATTCTAGAACACTAAAGTGTTTTATTATATAAAGATGATACTGAGATAAATACATTGGATGTAAATAACAGAATTTATATTTTGAATATAATAAAATCTCAAACATATAAAATGACAAATAAATAGCTCAAATTGATTTGATCAATGGAGACTTATTTGTGGCATTGTTGTCTAGGACACAATTAAACAAGACTCGTATATCCACACTTTTAAGAGTGGGTACTAGGACTGATTTGACTATTCAAATAAGGTCTACGAATCTAGTTTATTAGGTTAAATACCTAAAATACTATTTACTTGGTAATAGTAAAAGGGCCACCGATCTGTTAGCCCTATTCATGGTGAATTAAGTGGGCCCATATCTAGCTAGGCTAGATGTGAACATGAATATTTCGTGACCTTAACGGATGTAGCATCACGTTGTGGTTATGTGTTTCTTTTGAAGAACACAGATCGGAAACTTTTGAAGTTTCGACACGATAAAACAAACAGATCGGCTATAGTTTATTCCGCCACGGTAAGACCGAAATGGAAAATACTTAAGCAGTAAGTTTCATATATAAATGAAAGAGTACGGTGTTCTTTCATGTGAGGACTCCTCCCGAGACACGTCAGTTAGACGGTGTGTCTGAACTAAAACCGAATTTTGTTGGACATGATAAGGTTTATCACGAGTCGCTCTGAGCTACTATTTCCTTCAAAGGATATGTATTAACAGTGCAAAACTTATTTAGAATAAGGTTCCATATAAATCTGTTTGACAGATATCATATAGGATATGAACAGGGAAGAAACGAGGTTTCTCATTCCTGATAATTTGGGTATGCCAGGCATAGCGTTTGGATGATACCAAACTAAGGACCCAAATTGGATAAGTGCCAATATAGGTTATCCTAAGGGAAACCTTAAGTATAGTACTTATAAATCCCACATGAGAACAATGTAATTGTTGCTCACCATGCGGTTTTCCTGAGAGGAATACCGATATGCAGTGGTCAGTGGGAGGATAGTGATACTCGATGAAAATCGGAGTAATACTGTTCAAGGCACGAAGTCCTTAATGGAACACAAACAGTTCATCTATGATGAAACTATACCATTAATCTTCAAATACACAAGAAACTAGTAGATCGGATAGAGTCAGAAAACAACCTAGGGTATGGGTTTCTGATCTAACCTCATAAAGATGTCAATCTTATGGAGGTACCATCCGACTACGTTATGAGGAAGTGATACGAGGTATCGACTCCCTGTTATGGCAAAGTGCCATGAGTCCGAAATGGATTCCATGTATAACAACTATGTTTGGATACTAGTTGTTGTACCACAAGGCATTGTGCCTATGGTACATTAAACGTCTTCAAGGAAGACATACATGGATGGAACATACCAACGTACAAAGCTAGGTTTTGACGGAAAGGTATCGTTATCAACATTGTGTTAATAACGGTTCAACCTTTTACCTGTTGCCATGGTAAATCCATTTTGAAGATGCTTGTTGATAACTGTATATTTCATTTATGAAATATGTCAGTTACAAATCAAAATCGCTTTCCTGAAAAGGAAACCTTTTGGAGGATGTTTACAACATCCTGACGATTTTGTATAACCGACAAACAAGGTTTGCGGGTTATTCGATCCATGTTTGGATTGATGCAAGCATAAGGTTCTTGGAACTGTCGTTTTGAAATAATCATAATGGTTTATGATTTGACTCAAAACGAAATAATTCTTGTGTATATAAGGAGGTTAGTGGGAGCGCACTGACAGTGAAATTCCCATAAAGCAATTGGTGAAAGCTTGGCTTTCATAGATATTCTTTCATAGAAATTCTCCGTAGAATTCTGGGGAGTAACAACCTTTATTCAAGGAATAAAATCTACTGGGATAGATTTGGAGTTGTTAACACTCTCTGGGAAATTGTACATTTAAAATGTACTTGTATTGGTGTCTCATACGCTTCGAGCATATGGAGTCACAATCGGGTCAATCCAAGTGATAGTCACTGGATTGAAGTTAAGAACATCTGTTAGTATCTGAGAACTAAAGATGCTATCTTAACTATGGAGAAGGAGAACTTGAAGTGACTGGGATCACTGCAGCAAGTTTCCAAACGAATAATACTGCGGTACTATAAAGTTTGAATAACGGGACAGTGAGCTGGAAATCTTCCGAGCAAGATAACTGTTGCCGAATAAACAACAAATGCGGATTATTGCTGCAGCTGAGGCAGCAATAGAAGCCATTTGGGTCGATAATAAATCTAATTAGATTAGATATAGTTCTGTTAGCAGCTGAGCTAGGCGTCAGCACAAGGCTAAAGAATTAAAGGTCTCATCGACGATCCAGATATATACTTCTATATCATCTGATTCGTTCGGATCATACATCGTGGCGATGTGATGATCGTATAAATCGCGTCAGACGATAATCAAACAAATCCGCTGACGAAAACCTTTCCTCAGCAATTTGAGCGAACCTTACATAGTTCGGGTGTAGGACACTTGAGTGACTGGCTATGTGCCAAGTGGGAGATTGTTGGATAATATGACCCATAGCGTCACTATTTGCACAGATCATTGTGTTGTTGTAGCAAATTAACTATGTAACAAGGAAATTGCACTCTCATCATTTGTGATTAGATCACCATAGATATATAAATGAAGAGAGGTCCCTATGATTAGTTCCTGGATTGAGATGATATGAGACAGTATCAGTCCACGAAGGATTAATCATTAAATATCCCTAGCCGTAGTATTATCGAGACTGGACATCGATAATGCGGAATAGGCTAGTATTGCACTTGTGCGCGTTGTGAGGGCACAACGGCATAGTTCTCATATATATAAGTATTGGATACTTATGCAAGTGCGATAGGAGGTCGTGTTTCACCGATGGTACGGGAAACAGCTTCGCTCTGGATAGACCCCTCGGAATCCCATTGGTATTATGACTATGTGTCTATGGGAGGCCGAAATCAAGGTAGGTGTGTATAGTCTTAACCTGAGACTTACATCGCTAATGCTTACGACAATCGATATACTTTAGTTGAGGTCGTCTAGGACTGTAACCGGTTCTGTGTACGCCAATGCCGGGTATATTGAGAATCGTAGTGTATTGGATGTGATGTCAAGACGGAAGTGTCATCACTCCAGTCATAATGGAGATGATGTCACGCAGGATACGGTATTAGTGCTCTTAAAGTGATGCGCATCCAATCGTGATATTATGACCAGGTCATGAATATCCGATTATAGAGACTAGTTACCAGACATCCGATATGTGTTTCGGACGGGGCAGACACTTATCCAGCCCCAGCCCTAGCACGTGACTATCCGATACTGGGCCGATATGCACAATACATTAGTATACTACTACGCTTGATACAGATCTTAATATTCTTTAATGGATATGTCCGGAGAATTAGGTAGACTTGGTGCTTTGCTAGGAGTCGACCTTGTCTCGTAAATCGGTAGAACGTAGTACTTGGTACGTACGTGATTCGGATACTCCGACGACCGTATTTACTGCCAGATTATCCGGGGATCTCATGGGTCGCTTCCCGATAATCCACCGATGACGCACAACTCGCACTCTTGAATAATCTGGGATTATAATAGAAGAGAGAGAAAATTAATCTAGGATTAATAACGGAGATATTTTATCCGGGATAAAATGTCGTCTAAAGAGAGAGAACGATTAATTTGGAATTAATCGATGAATTAATATATTCGATATATTAAATGAAATTAGATTTCGACGCGGAATTAAAATTAGATTTTAATTCGGGCAAACGAGTTAATTTAGAATTAATTCGTTAGCGACGTAAATAATAATTTCGCCAGGCGCAATTATTTATTTAAATTCGATTGAATTAACGTCGCGACGTAAGCTCGGTATTTCGGAAATATCGAACCCGAACGCGTGAGTGCACGTGGGCCCACTTTCATTTGGAAACGTGTGGGGCCCACATGACACATGTCATTCTAATGCTTTGCATGTAGATAGTGTACAATGCACTCAATGTTATTGCATGGAATTGAGTGTTTGACACTCTAAGCCATTGCATGTTTGTGTCATAATTTTATTATTAATTTAATAATATTATGGCATAAATATAAATTGATTTTTGGTAAATCATTTTAATTAACACAAAACATTTCATCTCTCTCAAATGCTCTCTTCTCTCACGCCCAATGGGCACAATGCTCACTGGTTTTGAACCAGAAAAACGTGAGCAATAGGGAAGCTAGAGTGGTTTCTCATGGTGAGAAATCAAGTGCTAGCACACTTACAAGTCTTGCGAAGGTGGTAGGGAGGTTCGACCATGAGACGGGATCCATCCGACGAAGCTAGGAGCTCCGTTTTCTCATTCAATTTTCTGTTTTTGTAGGCAGTGGACTGCATGCAGTGGCTTACATGGCAGTGCGTTTTTTGGGTTCATTCGTCTTCAAATCGACTCTACCGATCAATGTGAGTATTCCGCTACCTCCGTTGATGTGTTCACACATAATTTCATGTCTTGTTTGATCTTGGGACCTTAGATAATTCCAACACGTTGAACCTTCTATTTACGTCGACACGCGTTCTCGAACGCTTACGCGAACGCGCACGCACTTTCTTAGCTTATCACGCATTAGGTCTGTAAGCGTTCGACGCGTTCTCGACGCTATCGAATGTGACCTTCTTTTTCACCCTGTTCGAACGCGTTCTCGAACGCTACTGTACACGCATGCACTTTCTTATTCCTTATCATGCATCAGGTCTGGTTCCGTTCGAACGCGCTCCTGAATGCTATACAACGCAAACCTTCTATTTCGTTCGAACTCGTTTTTCAAATGCTACGTGAACGCGCACCCTCTGAACTGAGTCCCTTTTCAACCATATTCCATGCATACTTTTCCTAGTAAGCTTCCTTACGTATGATGACCTGATTGCCCCTCTGTATTATGCAGATTGTGTTGGTGTCATTCACTGCATTCCCCACAAGTTGAGTACAATGTGTTTAATATATTACAATTCTATACCATGTCATGATAACTTTGAGTATTATTTCTTGTGGTAATCGAATGGAAACCCCAACATAATTCCGTAGCCGATTCCGAATTGAACGGTATACGTATGTACTTGGGATCAATTCAACGTACCACCACTGGGAATGTGCTCACATGTGTGCTGTGTGGTTAGTATGTGTGCTTGTGTTTTCTTGAATATATTGCCAATAAGTTGTATGTTCATCACTACTTTGATGTACTTTCAAGCATGCCATCTTAGATGTGGAAACATATGTAAATTTAGGTGTAAGTTTTATTTTGTATATATGAATTTAGAAGCATGATACTCTTGGAAATAAGTGTACTTAAGCCTGATTAAATTATATATATAAATCCTTTCATTACAAGTGGCATAAGTAAGGGACCATTCCGAACCCAACGTTTGAGGTCTTCCCTTGCGAGGGGTGAGTGCGGCCTTAAATCTCATTTTCCCAGTTCACACCGGGTGGCGACTCCATTATTCTCCGGTTTAGTCCCCAGTGGCTACTCCGTACTCCCGACCAAGCCGCGAGCCTGGGATAGCATGCGTCGTCCAGTTTCTGTGTCCCACAGCCCCCACGTAACAATACCCTCCAACAAGCCACTTACTTTAAGCCACTGCCTCAACTCACGCACTGCCACAGCCCATTTGCCACTTCATTCTTTAGCCCCTACTCACGCCTCACGTCCACATACCACCTTCACGCACAGCCCCTTTACACTTAGCCACATAACCTTCACGTCTCATGCACTGCCACAGCCCACTCAACACCTCACCGCTTCACCATGACACCCCACATCCACAAATCTTACCTAGCCTTCATCAGCCCAAACCACAACACAATCTGCCTTCATTCACGCCACAAACTGCCACCAATCTGCCTTTATTCACACGTTAATAAAAGCCCCCTAACTAGCCTAAAATTAGCCCCACAACAGCCCATAATTCTACTTCAAAATAACCCTCAAATTGCCGTGAAAACTGTCCCAAACATCACCAAAAACTGCCCCTATAACAGCAGCCCAATACCCATTCAAACGCGCCAAAACAGTCCCCTTAATTACCAAGAAACAGTAACCAGAAAATACAACACAAACAGCAGCGAAACGAATGAAAATAGCAGCTCAAGCAGCAAAACAGCGAGGAAAACTGTTGGATTAGTGAACCAGAAAAGTTGTGGAACATCGACCCTTCCGACGCCCGTGTAACGCGCTTTCGAGAAACGACAAAAGAGGTTAGACCTGAGGGCACCCTTTTTACTTATTATCATTCCTTTCTTTTATTTATTTTAATATAGTATCGCATGAGAGTCGTTTGTTGAGGCATGATGTGAATTCCGGATGAACAGAATGCGTGTTCTCTTTTGTGGTATATCGGATGGAAACCCGGACGTAAATTACGTAGCCGAATCCGAATGGACGGTAGTGCAGTTTGCACTCGGGATACAACGCCACGTACTACTTGAGAGACACACGTATTTCATTTCATCCAACCATGTATTTGAGAATGATTAGGTTGCTAGTGCGTTATTATTTTTCTAAGCATGATTTAGTATAGTATGTTATTTAGTTATTAATTTTTAAGCATGATTTAGTCGATAGAAAGTTATTTCTTTATGCATGATTAGGTTGTTTTCACATTAGGGATTTAATTTATATTTATGCTTAGATTCTTATTTATTTTCCGCATTAGATAATTGAGCATGCTTGTGTGATGATTGTATGCTATTGCGTGTTTGCCGCTATGACAACTTTCTTCGAAGTATGCGAACTTAGATATAGGTTCTCATTTTTATTATTATGCATGCGGACTTAGGCGTAGATTACCCTTGAGCATGAATGTTGAATAGATTTGGTTAGTTTATTGCACAAATCATATCATCACAAGTGACATAAGTAAGGGACCATTCCGAACCCAACGGTTTGAGGTCTTCCCTTACGAGGGGTGAGTGCGGACTTAAACTATTTTCCCGGTTCACAACGGGTGGCGACTCCATTATTCTTCGGTTTAGTCCCCCGCGGACTACTCCGTACTCCTAACTAGGCCCTGACCCAGAACGGCATGCGTCGCCCAGTTTCAGTGTTCCCACAGTCTGGCGACTCCACTGGGGATAGAGAATCGGCCCTGAAATCATGTCTTGTGATGTTGGTGATTTTTGCTTTAGTTAACCGTGTCTATAGTGGTCACACGCCATAACTCGTTGGCACGTACCTTAAGGTATAAAAAATGTGCGCTTACTTGGCTTACTTGGTCGCTTGAACCCTTGAGTGGGGAGTCCTAGTTGTGGGCAATCCTTCATCAACGAGAGCCTTTGTCCTCACTCCCATAAACCTACATCAAAACCTTAGTCCTAGAACTAATAGAAATTATTTTTTTTATGTTGATGTTTCGTCATTTGGATCCAGTTGGACCTTTTGTCAAAAGATGTGAACTTGTTGGGCCATTTAAACTGGGACGAGTTCGTGTCCTTTGACAGTTGGGACAAAAGCTTCTAAAATGTCGAGGGTCATTTTATGTTTAGGCCTCGTATCATTTGAAGTCATTTAGCCACGTTATAGTAATAGTGTAAACCTGTTGGGCCTTTTCAACTGGGACAAGTTCACACCGCGCAATAGTATGATTGAACACTTTAAAGTTGTAATGGGCCGACCTGTATGTTCCATGCATCGCACGCATCTTATGCATCTCATGCATACCCGCATCATGTTAACCCTGTGTCTTAAAAGCCATCATAGATATCTGTTGGGTTGGGGGTAAGAAAAGGTTTGGCAATAGGAGTTTAGCAAACATGGATAGCGAGGAAAAGGAAATCGAGAAACAGAAAACCTCACGGCAAGGATAGAAAGACCATTGGGGGGGCCTTAAAAAAACTAGAAAGAAAAAAAAAATTCTTTGTTTTTAGTCCTTGATAGTTAGACATAAGTCCGATGATGAAATTGATTGCTTTAGAGTGAAACTTTAGAAACGATAAACCATTGACGTGCTCTTATCTGACTCTTTGAGTAATTGATGTATGTTAGACTCGTAAGCACCTGATTATTGTTCTTAGCGGTGAAAACCTGAGTAGTTAGCAAAGTGACTAGTCGAAGAAATTATAGGTCGGTGAATGACTGTTGCTTAGATGTCTATCCTGACTTGCTTGTGTTATGATGTGTGGTATGGTTGAAAATAAAAGAAAAGTCTCTAAAGTAAAAAAAAAATAGACTGCCTATAATCGATAAGCGTGAAGCTACCCATGGGCGAGTATTAGGACCACCATGAGGAGAAATGATACCTTAAAAGGGTAGGTGTGTCAAAGAAAGAAAAAAAAAATGAAGTTCAAAATGAAAAGAAAAAATGAGAGACAAAGGAAAAGAAAGATAAAACCACACCACATTGAGCACGAAAAAGCAATTGCAGAATATAATTGAGACATCTAGGTTGGTTGACCCACCGATCCCGATTTTTGAAACGAAATCATTCAGTTGGATTTCTTAAGGATCAAGCTGTGAAAGAACCTTTGCACACACACACTTTGAGACTGGCATAGATCATTTATTCAAAAACTCAGATTTGAGTTGCATTGAGTGTTTTGAATGTTCTCTGGTTTCATTACTGGGCATTCCTTAAGGACGATAATATGTATAACTATTGGGACTATTCGTAGCATGTGATATAGTATGATGATATGTAAGGCCCCACCCAGTGGTTCATCTTGACCAAGTGCAAACAACGGAGAGCAGTAAGCTAAATCAAGACTGGGGGTGACCAGTCTACCACCTCGCGAATCTGGGACATAACGAGATATTGAGTCATGGGACTAAAGAAAATTGAGCAATCACCATAAGAGAATTGACAGAAAGAAGCTGTAAGCAGACCTAGGGGGCGATCGGAGACATTTGAAGGCAAGAAGTGCCGAGGAGCACAAGGAAGACCTAACCCGACGGGATAGGAACATTCATGCATGCATACACGTAACACATTTTGCATCCTTTTGTGTTTGTTTTGTTTTGTGTTCACAGGTTTTGAAGAAGAAAAGAGAAAGCGGCAAAGAACAAGCTAATCAGAAATGATGAAAAGCACAGTATCAGATTCGGGTAATAATCTCAGGGTTGAGGCCCATTTGAGTTTGAGTTTTGGGTATGGAACTCTGGGGGCGAGGCCCACATTAGCATCAACATCAGTCTTGCCGGGTATGACACTCTGGGGGCGAGGCCCACATCATTATCAGTATCAGTCTTGCCGGGTATGGCAATCTGGGGGCGAGGCCCACGTCATTATTAGTAGCTTGGGGACGAGTCCCAGGGTTGAGGCCCATATCAGTATCAGTCTAGGGTTAAGGCCCACAGTCAGCTCAGTTCAGGACTAAAGCCCACATTCAGAACAATTCAAGAACAAAGCCCACAGTCAGCTCAATTTGGGAATAAAGCCCACATTCAGTGCAATTCAGGAACAAAGCCCACAGTCAGCTCAGATCGGGGATAAAGCCCACATTCAGTACAGTTCAGTAACAAAGCCCACAGTCAGCTCAGATCGGGGATAAAGCCCACATTCAGTACAGTTCGGGGATAAAGCCCACATCAACACAATCAGGAACAAAGCCCACATTCAGCACAGTCAGGGGAATAAAGCCCTATCTTGACAAAGTTCGGGAATACAGCCCAGGGGAATAAAACTTTATCTTGACACATTTTGGGAATATAGCCCAGGGGAATAAATCTCTATCTTAACACAGTTCGGGAATAAGGCCAAGGGAATAAAGCTCTATCTTAACATAGCTCGGGAAAAAAGCCTAGGGGAATAAAGCCCACTTTCAAAGCAGTTCGGGAACAATGCCCAGGGGAATAAAGATCTATCTTAACACAATTCGGGAACAAGGCCCAAGGGAATAACGCTCTATCTTGACACAGTTCGGGAATACTGCCCAGGGGAATAAAGCTCTATCTTAACACAGTTCGGGAACAAGGCCCAAGGGAATAAAGCTCTATCTTAACATAGCTCGGGAACAAAGCCTATGGGAATAAAGCCCACTTTCAAAGCAGTTCGGGAACAAGGCCCAAGGGAATAAAGCTCTATCTTAACACAGTTCGGGAACAAGGCCCAGGGGAATAAAGTCCTATCTTAACACAGCTCGGGAATAAAGCCTAGGGGAATAAAGCCCACTTCAAAGCAGTTCTGGAACAAGGCCCAGGGGAATAAAGCCATATCTCTACACAGTTCGGGAACAAAGCCTAGAGGAATAAAGCCCACTTTCAAAACAGCTATGGAATAAAGCCCTGGGGAAAAAAGCTCTCTCTCAACGCAATTCGGGAACACAGCCCAAAGGTCAAAGCATCTCAGGATAACAAGTAAGTTAAGCAACAGCTGGCGAGCCAGGTAAGTAAAAATATGCATGCATAACTTTGATAGGATTGTCATTGTCACACACTGCACAAGTCCCATCAAAGTGGGGGCGACTGTAGACACTGCATTTTTGCATATAAGACCGATGATGAGTCTCGTATGGAGACACTACCTCTTTAGTTGTGAAAGCCGTGGGAAACGGACGTTGGAAGGGTAAAGTTGGAAATTAGCATTTTGTCAGATTCAACTCGCTTGTTTCGCTTCGGGTTCGCTTGTTGGACCTCTGTTTTTAAACACACCAAGCCCAATCCAAAATAATTAAAACATTTAAAATGCATGTCACAAATTAAATTAAAACCAATTAAATTAAACTTAAATTAAATTAAATTAAATCACATTCCTAAACTAAATAAATCCAATTAAATTAAATTAAAACCCATGTCACAAATTAAATTCCTTTCCCAAATTAAAAGATTCAAATTAAATTCCATAAATAACATTCCTAATTAAAATAAATCACATTCCTAATTTAATTAAATCACCTACCAATTTAAATAAGTCATATCCTTAATTAAAAAGAACAAATCAAATCAATTCCCCTAATTAAAGATTTTCCCTATCACATAAAAATTAAAAATATCTCCCAATTAATACACAAATTTTATTCCTTCTCCAACAAGATAAACCCCCTCACTTGGTCTATAAAAATAACCCTTAACCCACACATTCAACCCTGGCTAATGCTCACAAAAAACACAAAATAATAGCCCCTCTCCATACCTTCTCTCCTCTCTATCGTCAAACCACCCTCAACAACGCATGAAGAAACCCTAAAGCCATGCACCACAAACACATTGAAACCAAAAGAACCCCTCCATCGCCGCACCATCTAAATTCACCTTCACACAAAGCCCCCACGTAACAACACCCTCCAACAAGCCACTTACTTTAAGCCACTGCCTCAACTCACGCACTGCCACAGCCCACTTGCCACTTCATCCTTTAGACCCCACTCACGCCTCACGTCCGCATACCACCTTCACGCACAGCCCCTTTACACTTAGCCACATAACCTTCACGTCTCACGCACTGCCACAGCCCACTCAACACCTCACCGCTTCACTTTGACACCCTACATCCACAAATCTTACCTAGCCTTCATCAGCCCAAACCACAACACAATCTGCCTTCATTCACGCCTTCATTCACGCCACAAACTGCCATAAATCTACCTTCATTCACACGTTAATAATAGCCCCCTAACCAGCCTAAAATCAGCCCCACAATAGCCCATAATTCTGCCTTAAAATAACCTTTAGATTGCCGTGAAAACTGTCCCAAACATCACTAAAAATTATGCCCCTAAAAAAGCAGCCCAATACCCATCCAAACGCGCCAAATCTGTCCCATAAATTACCAAGAAACAGTAACCAGAAAATATAACACAAACAGCAGCGAAACGGAGTGAAAACAGCAGCTCAAGCAGCGAAACAGTGAGGAAAAATGTTGGATTAGTGAACCAGAAAAGTTGTGGAACATCAACCCTTCCGACGGCCATGTAACGCGCTTTCGAGAAATGATAAAAGAGGTTAGACCTGAGGGCACCCTTTTTACTTATTATCTTTCGTTTCTTTTATTTATTTTAATATATTATCGCATGAGAGTCATTTGTTGAGGCATGATGTGAATTCCGGTTGAACGGAATGCGTGTTCTCTTTTGTGGTATATCGGATGGAAACCCGGACGTAAATTCCGTAGCTGAATCCGAATGGACAGTAGTGTGGTTTGCACTCGGGATACAACGCCACGTACTACTTGAGAGACACACATATTTTGTTTCATCCAACCATGTATTTGAGCATGATTAGATTGCTAATACGTTATTTATTTTTGTAAGCATGATTTAGTCTAGTATGTTATTTAGTTATTTATTTTTAACCATGATTCAGTAGATAGAAAGTTATTTCTTTATGCATGATTAGGTTGTTTTCACATTAGGGATTTAATTTATATTTATGCTTAGATTCTTATTTATTTTCCGCATTAGGTAATTGAGCATGCTTGTGTGATGATTGTATGCTATTGCGTGTTTGCAGCTATGACAACTTACTTTGAAGTATGCGAACTTAGATATAGGTTCTCATTGTTATTATTATGCATGCGGACTTAGGCGTAGATTACCCTTGAGCATGAATGTTGAATAGATTCGGTTAGTTTATTGCACAAATCATATCATCACAAGTGACATAAGTAAGGGACCATTCTGAACCCAATGGTTTGAGGTCTTCCCTTACGAGGGGTGAGTGCAGCCTTAAACTATTTTCCCGGTTCACACCGGGTGGCGACTCCATTATTCTCCGGTTTAGTCCCCCGCAGACTACTCTATACTCCCACTAGGCCCTAAGCCCAGAACGACATGCTTCGCCCAGTTTCAGTGTTCCCGCATGTGGACTGATGCTAATGATATCCAGTGCGTATCAAGATAGAATCCGTCAACCTGTGTACAGGGCATATGTATCCTGCACGTGTTTATGATCTAGTAAATCCACGGCCATGGTATAACTTCGGAAGCAAGTTCTGAGTGTTATTTAGAGATCGTAAATTTGAAAGTCGACTATATTATACCATAAGTATTTGACGTTCTTATCTATATCCCAGATATAATATGGATAGCCTGTGACGGATGGATTACACGTATGTAATGACCTCGACTTGCATAGTTTAGTGAGATTATCTGTGGTCGTCATAATTCATGAGTGGGTGAATTATGGACACGAAATTGGATTACGTAACGGATAAACCTAAAATTAGAGAGTCCCACAATATGAAGTGTACTCGTTGAGTAGTTGGGCAACGCGTTATGAATAATACAGATTATTCATAATACATCACTGGATTAAATGAGTTAATTCGAATCGTTTAAATTGGTTAAACGAAAACACATGCATAAGGGAATTTTTGGTCAATCGTAATTATTTTGTATTTGTATCTGATACATAATTTGATTAGATACACATTAATTAATTGTCAAATGAGATTTTGACTTATGTTATTTCTATACGTATTTTATTTAATGTTAATAAAATACATATGAATTAATTATTTAGATATTTAAATGTAAAATATTTAGATGATTAATTGATATATATATATATATATACTTCATAAATGTTATGGAATATATGTTGAATTATTATTGGTTAAACATAGCATTAAATTTAAGGTTAAAGTGTTAAATTTGATTTTTCACTACTTTAACTTTATTTTTAATTTAATTAGATAATTTTCATTTGTGATAATTGTTATCACATATGCTTATTATTAATTGGAAACATATGGCATGATTTATTAATTTGATTTTGGATCAAATTAATTTTTCCAAAAAAGACAATTTTGCCCCCCACTAGGTCGGTCATGATGTTTTAAAAAAGGAAAAAAAATATTTCTCTCTAATGCCTTCCCATGGCCAAATACCTCCTTCCAAAAACACTTTCAACTTGGCTTGATGATTCAAGGAAGAAAAGGAAGAAAAAATCAAGAAAAGCTTTAGGAAAATTAGAGATTAAAGGTAATCTTCAATCCCCCTAAGCTTTGAAAGCATGTTTCATGTTCTTGATTATCTAGATTGATTCTATGGTTTCTTATTTTCTATAAATTTGGGTGTTTTCGATTTGGAGGATGGAATTTAAGGCTTTGTGCATGTGTGAAGTTGATTTGAATGATATATTGTAATATTTGTTCAATTTGATCATTTGATGATATGTTGCCATTCTAGAGTGTTATAACCACTCTTTTAATGCCTAGAATTGTTCTTGGTGCTTCATTGGTGGTGGCTTGGAATGGTGTTATGATTAATTGGATTAATATTGAGAAAGTTGGATTAAAGCACGAAAAATTGATCATTTTAGTTTTTGGATTAGATCTGGAAATTTTGGGTTTATGGTGATGAAAATGATATCATATAAATGTATTGGATGTGTTTTGGGTGTTGGAACAATTGCCGAAAATTGTTTCGGAGTTGAAATAAGTGCAAACGGTGAAAAAATGGCGTTACCGGGTGACTTTTGAGCCAACCGGGTGACGACTGCCCTTGCATTATTGGGGCTGACTTGGGCAGCACTCATGTGCATTGGCTGGTTGGTTCGGTCAAAAATGTGTTTTATGCCATTTTGCGAAAAAATGTTTTCATAAAAGTTTCGTGACGTTTCTTAGTTATTTATATCGTTATTTGAAATCGAATAAATATGTTTAGGTGGAATATGAATAAATTATTCATATTGGATATTGAATAATTTATTCGATAATTTAAAAAGTTTTAAAATATGATTTCACCCGAACCACGAGCTTACGCTACCCCCGCGCCAAAACCCCAACAGTCCCAACCCTCATGATGTAGTCACATTCAGCAATGTCTTTCAATGAATCAAGTATCTGTAAAGAAAAACAAACATGGTTAGTGGCTACAAAATCAACAATCTATGCGGATTTATCATCCTCCGCTAATAGAGATTCAATAATAATTAAATCGTATTTACATGTAGCCTTCCTCTCTTTGAGCTCAACAAGGTATTTAGGAAAGTTCATTTTCCAATGCCAATCTTTGTTGCAATGTTGGGCCTGGCATCCTTTTAGCTTCTCTTTTTATTCTTCATAGGCTTTCCCTTAGCTTTCCTAGTGTCTTTCTTCTTGTTCTTAGCAGATTTAGAAGATTTGGCAATATTTGCCTCTCCACTAGGCTTACGAGGATCCACCAACTTGGACTTGTAATGGGTGAGCTCATTTAGTAGCTAGGTTAAAGTAAAGTCAACTTGTTCATAACATAGTTGCTTTTAAAATGAAGGAAACTCTTAGGAAGAGTTTCCATGATCATGGTCACCTGGCTTCGCTCGTCAATACGAGCTCCATGAGTTTTGGTAGTATTGAGATAGGTCATCATCCTCAAGACTTGCTCTCGGACTGATGTCCATTCCTTCTTCCTAGAGGTCATCGTTGAAACCATGGCCTCATGATGCTGTCGTTCCGAAGGCTGCCTGAACATACCCTACAATGACTCCATCATCAAAGATGTTGCAGCCATAAGCTCATGTTTTGCAGCAAGAACCTTGGACATCCCTGCTAGAAAGTAGCAGCGGGCTTTCTCATTAACCGCAACCCATTTGTGGTAGGCATCGCACATAACTTTCCTAGAGTTTATGGACGGCTCGGGAGGACACTCCTCTGTTAAGACAAACTTAAGGCCTTTACATACCAGATTGACGTTCATGTTACTTTTCCATTTTATATAAATTTCTCGTGTTAATTTATCATTAGAGAGAATGGTAATTATTTGAAAAACCATGGCTGAAATAAAATAAAGTAGATTGTAACTACTGCTCCTTCACATAAATCAATAAACCATGATTGAGAATTATACTGCTCACCGTGATAAATCCACATACGATAAGTTGGTGATATTCCCGGCATGTATAAATGATTATGAACTTCATCTAACCATTTCCCTTTTCTATTCAAACAATTTATACATGGACACCGAACACGACCCTCTGCATCAATGTGTTGCTTTGCCGATTCCATGAACTCATACACTCCATTACGGTATTCAACACTCAATCTATCCATCGAGCTAATATAATTTCTATCCATTTCAGCCAAATATCTAAATATAAAAATAGAATTATTAGAAATCATATTACACTCATCAACATCACCAATAAATTAATTATTTATTTAAGCATACACATATATAATCAGTTAATTAATTAATTAGTTAAAAAATAAAACATATTTAGTTAATTAACTAATCTATATATATGCATCATAAACCACTAACACAAGGTATATAATAAATATAATTATAAAAATGAAAACCATAATTTTTTTGAAAGATTAAACTGAAATAACTTTAGTAAGAATACTTATTCTTTGCAAATATAAAGAAAAATAATAAAGAGATATGAAAGAAAATTTACCTTAAGGAAAATTAATTAGAGTTTTATTGAAAATTTGTAGGAGCTATAGTTGTGAGGTTGCAGATAAGAGAGTAAGATTCCAGAGGATGAGAGAAAAATCAGAGGGGGAATTAGGGTTGGTGGTGCTGAATTTTAATACAGTTTTAGCATCGAAGTACTTTATTTCGACGCTAAAAATGTGACATTAGCGTCGCAATTTTATTTCGATGCTAAAGGTAAAAAAACTGTCGGTGGTATTATCATAAACCTTTAGCGACGTAAAATAGTCGACGCTAAATATCATATTTTTAGCGTCGAACTTATTATTCGATGGTAAAAGTTGTAATTTTAGATTCGTAAATTAATTCGACGCCAAATGTAAGGGAAATAGTTAAAAACCTTTAGCGTCGACATAATTTTGATGCTAAATTTACAACTTTTAGCGTCGTCTTGAAAATACGACGCTAAAAGTAGATCCTTTTGCGTCCAAAGTAAATATTGACGTAAAAAGTTTGACATTTGCGTCGAATATGTTAATTGACGCTAAATGTTAGGATGTTAAAGATACATTTTCTTGTAGTGATTGTATATCCATTGAATCACATGCAGAGATGATTATTAGTGAGCCAGGATTGGTATTTATAAGCTTATGAAAATTATTCTCCTTTTGTTGGTCTAAAAGCTTATAAACATTACTGGATGTTCTTATAGCCTTCTTTCCATGTTTATTAGATTTATTTTTCTTCGGCTTCATTTATTTCCCTTTTCTATGTTCAAAAAGCCATGACATTTAGTGATTCTTTTTGTGCAATTAACCTTATATCGGGATCTCACCCCCAGTCTTATTGTTTTCAGATTCAAGTATTATGTTTTGCAAAATACCATTCTTTGTATGAGCAGTACCTTGTGACCAATGATTGAGCATTTTGTAGTAAAATAAGTAACTTTACTCTTGATACTTGTCACTACCCAAATTCGGGGTCAATGACAATGGGGTAGATAAATAAAGTAAAATTATAACAAGACCAGTCAAATGGTTTAAAAGTCAGCAGAAAACGGTCAAAAAACAAAACATGACTTGGTCAAAAAGGACCAAAATGTAAAATTTCAAAACATACCCCAATGACTTCAAAACAAAAGGAAATATAAAATCATATGGAAAATATCCAAAACATTCGCATAGTTTAAATATCAACACCTGTC
The DNA here is from genome assembly GCA_019454045.1 of Zanthoxylum bungeanum. Classification (NCBI taxonomy): domain Eukaryota; kingdom Viridiplantae; phylum Streptophyta; class Magnoliopsida; order Sapindales; family Rutaceae; genus Zanthoxylum; species Zanthoxylum bungeanum. The sequence goes on from SKCR01027630.1 coordinate 110,515, forward strand.
GTAAAAAAATAATTAAAATTCAAATATTAGTCTGACTATGCAATGCATCACCTAAACAACTCCACAGTCTAATAATCTCAAATACAAGTCAATTACCTCCACGAATGCACTAGTACCGCCGAAACGAAGAAAACTACTCAATACGATCCGAACACTCTCGAGGAATCAAACCCACTCTTCGCTCACCGAATTTCCAAAATCTAGAACGCACCCTCAAGTTCCGAAGCTCCAAGGTCTAATATGAAATGTTAGATTGATGGGTGAGCGAAACAACATGCTCAGTAGGGATTAATATACTCACCTTAATTACTTTTACAAAAAACCATGCGTGGTTAGTATAATACATAGATTTATAGTCCAACAAACAGTATTGAGAATGCGAGTTAACGTAAACTAATATCTCAACTTTAAAACATAACTAAAAACATTAGTAGGGACTTTAACTGAAAACATAAACCGAACATGTAAATTGATAACGTAAACTAATATGTCAACTTGAAACGTAAACTGAATATATAAAACATAAATAATTTGAAAACATAAAATACAAGAATAGGGGAAGCATTATTTCCTTAACTCTCAAGACTTAAAGAGTTAGCAACGAGGCTCATAACCCTTCCCGGAACGTCATACATCTCTTTGTGGGATCCATAAACGAACGAATAATACACCAGAGAAGCTTAACGAACCAAACTTGACATTGACCAATAGTCGAGTCAAACCCTCTATTCTAAATTGTGGAACTTCGACCATTATGTAACAACCTCTTACCCGAAAAGTATGATAATAAACTTTTAGCTAGCCTAGAGTGGCCCAACTGTGAAACTCTGATCCTACAAGGTTTCAAACCTATGCCGGTATGAAGATAGCACTATCATAATCTCATTGTGGACTCTCTCAACAGACTATGTATTATATTACCAGACTTTCGCCCTAAGATGATGTATACGGACCAAAACATTGAAAACGCGAAAACAAAACCCAAAATATTTCCTTGACATGTGTCACATCCCAAAGAAATTAAAGCTAGCGTTTCGATACCAAAAATATTGTCACGACCCAAAATCGGGGCCAATGGCAACAAGGTGAATAAATAAAGCAAAATTATTATAAGACTTGTCAAATGGTCAAAATTTAGTAAAAAACAGTCAAAAATAAAAACATGACTTTGTTAGAAGGGACACCAAATTATAAAATTTCAAAACATGCCCCGAGGACTTTAAAACAAAAGGAAATATAAAATCATATGGAAAATATCCATAGCATTCCCAAAGTTTAAATGTGAACACCTCTCGTAAAAAAATAATTAAAATTCAAATAATGGTCTGGCTATGCAATGCATCACCTGAACAACTCCACAGTCTAATAATCTCAAATACAAGTCAATTACTTACATGAATACACTAGCACTGCTGAAATAAAGAAAACTACTCAACACGATCCGAACACTCTGAATCGACCCGCTTCATGCTCTCCGAAGCTCCAAAACATAAAATGCACACTCAAGCTCCGAAGCTCCAAGGTCTAATCTGAAATGTTAAATTGATGGGTGAGCAAAACCACGTGTAGAGTAGGGATTAATGTACTCACTTTAATGTTAGACAATTATGACCCATAGCGTCACTATTTGTACAGATCACGGTGTTGTTGTACAAATGAACTATGTGACAAGGGAAATTGCACTCTTATCATTTGTGATTAGATCACCTACATATATAAATGATAGGAGGTCCCTGTGATTTGCTCCTGGATTGAGAATGATATGAGACAGTATCAATCCACGAAGGATAAATCATTAAATATCCCTAGTCAGAGTATTATCGAGATTGGACATCGATAAATACGTAAAAGACTAGTATTACACTTGTGTGCGTTGTGAGGGCACAACGGCATAGTTCTCATATATTTGGGTATAGGATACTCATGCAAGTGTAATAGGAGGTTGTGTTTTACTGATGGTACGGGAAACAGCTTCGCTCTGGATAAGACCCCCTTGGAATTCCATTGGTAGTATGACTATGTGTCTATGGAAGTCCGAAATCAGGGTAGGTGTATTTGGTATTAACCTGAGACTTGCACCGCTAATGCATACGACAATCAATATACTTTGGTTGAGGTCGTCCAAGGCTTTAACCGGTTTCTGTGTACGCCAATTCTGGGTATATCGAGAATCGTAGTATGTTGGGTGTGATGTCAAGACGGAAGTGTCACTCCAGTCATATGGAGTTGATGATCGCGCATGGATACAAAACTGGTTCTCTATATAAGGTTGCAACCGTCGGGATAATGTGACTTGGTCATAATTATCCGATATTAAAGAGACTAGTTGCTCGTAATCCGATATATGCTTCGTACGGGGCAGACATTGTACCAGCCCCAGGCCTCGCATGTGATCATCCGATACTGGACAGAAATACGCAATACTACGTATACTACGCCTGATATAGATCATTTATTCCTGTAAGGATATTTCCGGAGAATTGGGGAGGCATGGCGCTTTGCTAGAGGCCAACCTTGTCTTGTAAATCGGTATAAACGTAGTACGAGATACTTACGTGTTCGGATAGTCCGACGACCGAATTTACTGCCAACATATCCAGGGATCTCATGGGTCGCTTCCCAAAGATTCACCGATGACGTATGACTCGCACTTTTAATTAATCTGGGATTAATTAGATGAGAGAGAAAATTAATCTGGGATTAATTACGGAGACATTTTATCTAGGATAAAATATCAATTAAAGAGAGAGAACGATTAATTTGGAATTAATCGATTAATTAATATATTCGATATATTAAACGAAATTGGATTTCGACGCGGAATTAAAATTAGATTTTAATTCGGGCGAACGAATTAATTTAGAATTGATTCGTTAGCGACGTGAATAGGCGTAATCATTAATTACGACGCAACAAAAAATCGTTAATTTGGAATTAGCGAACCCGAGCCTGAGATTATTTGCGAGCGCATTCACATTTCGAATTTGAGTGCGGCACGTCAAATCAAGTGTCAAATCGCTAGTCGCTTCAAGCATCAAATCACTTGTCACTTTGAGTGATGTGACTTTATTGATTGATGTGACTTGATTGATGTGATGAGTGATGTGTGTGGTTGGCAATTAAAGCCAAATGTGTTGGAAATGAACTTGAATTTCATTTCATGTGTATTAGATACACAAAATCACAAAAACCGTATAACAAATTTTTTTCCTCCTAT
>SKCR01027631.1:0-117024 GCA_019454045.1 Zanthoxylum bungeanum
GACACTTCAGAATATCAATTACAAATTACTTTGTAACTATGCACTATATTATATATTATCTGGTCTTTATCTAATATATACATATCATTAAATCATATTTAGTTTCAATCTAATCGTAATTAGATCGAATATGTATATAAAAGCAAGAAGTACTACCATAAATAAGTAATATTATAGAAAAAATGAATTGTTCGTATTCATGAATCGAATATAAATACGATCTAGATTGGTACTCCGAGCACTAACCCTAACACTTTTAACATCTGAAATCCGAGTAATTAAGTCTGTATGAGTGTTTTAACACCTAGTGCCCTAAAGCCAACTGATTTTGGAGTTATTGGTCCAAAACTCGCTACAATGATTGAAGATGTTATATATATATATATATATATATATATATAATCCATTATAAAAAATTGTGTGAATTATGATATAACTTTAGGACAAAAATATTACTCTCTTTTCAACTACATTTATGAATATTGTGGGCACAATGAATTGATTAATACCTTGTTGGTTGTGTATATGTAGAATGATAAAAATAATCGGAAAATTTACTTATTTGGTAATTTAAAAAGAAAGAAAATAATTATTAACTTGGATAATAATTTCACTTGTTTAGTCACTAATTTGATTTGTGTGTTTAATTATATATTTGATTGACGTTTGTAGGTATCGTCGCTGTAAGCCCTCGTGAGACTATAACTCGTCCACTAGGGAAACCTAAGGGTTTAAAGGCTTGTTGCATACGCTAAATACAACCATGATCCCTACGAAAGTGGCTTAGTTGAATTTTATTTTTAAGTTATTTATTGCATTTTATTTTTTTATTTTGCTCGAGGACTAGCAAAATGTTAGGTTTGAGGGTATGATGAGAGAAAAATATATTAATATTTACCACAATTTTTACTTAATATTTTTATATTTTCTCGGGTATTGTGAATATTTTGATACGTCTTGTGTTATTTTATAGATAAATAAAATATCAGGACTTTCTGGAATCAAATCGGGGCTAAAATGGTGAAAAAACAGACAAAAAAGACAAAATTGGGAAATTCACTGATCACGGGTCGCAACACGTAGGACCTTAGCGTCACGACGCGCCTCAATTATTAAGCTTCCGACACGCGTCATCATGACATCAACACAATAATTCAGTCTGCTGACACACATCATCATGATGTTAGCGTCACACGCCAACCCTTAACGCGTCGCAACGCCGAGCCAATAGTGCATTTTATCGACAGCCGCTAATTCCTATAGCACGCGTCACGATGCGCAAGCTCTACACATTATGACGCGCAAGCTCTAAACATCACGATGCGTACCAATTTTGGAGCCTATAAATAAAGGCTGATTTCATTTGAATTCTTCATACTTTCTTCTAATCACGCGTCGCGACGCGCCTCAATTATTAGCTACCGACACGCGTCATCATGACGTCAACTTAATAATTCAGTGTGTCGACACGCTTCATCACTTGCAATATCATGACGTCAACGTCACGCGCCAAATCCTTAACACATCGTAACGCCGAGCCAATAGTGTATTTTGTCGACAGCCACCAATTCCTATGGCACGCGTCACGACGCGTAAGCTCTACATGTTGTGACGCGCAAGCTCTACACGTCGCGACCCGTATCGATTTTGGAGCCTATAAATATAAGCTGATTTCATTTGAATTTTTCATGCTTTCTTATAAGGAATTTCATTAGAATACTAAGAAGAGAGTATCTTGTTTATTTAAATTCAATTTCCTTGTATTTTAATTTTATTTTAAGGTATAAACCTTTCATTGTTTTATTTAAAAGCATGAGTATGTAACTTCCTTCTACTATGGTAAAGGTGAAACTTTTATTATAATAATTTAGATTAATCTTCTGTAATTTATAATATATAAATCATCTTAAAAAATGACTTAATTGGATACCGCCTATATGGTCGGTTAGTAATATAACATAAATTTATATATATTATAATAAGGGAAATTTCTAGATTTGAAATAATAAAGTGGATCCATAAACCCCCAACATTTTATTTAATTTTTTTAATTTTTACCTTTTTAGTTTTCAATTAGTTGCATGATGTTTTATTTATTTATGTCTTTAGTAGTCCTAGATATGTATCGTAACTAAATACATTATCTAGGGTTGTGATGAATTCCAATATCAATGGTTTAGTAAGTTGACTTTTCTTATGTCTTGTGTAATGTATTAGTTTATTTATTGAGTCTAGTTCTTAATGCTTCTTATTAATTGGTCACTAATAAGATTGATATGGTAAACTTAAAATGAACTTGACGAAGAGATTTTAGGTTTCAGCCTTAGACTCAATAGCTCACGAACTCATATTCACCTTAGAGACTTCTTTCCATAATAGACATATACCTGTCGGGCGTGGGTAGTTATAATTGGAACTTAATCTTAGTGAATTCAGAGTTACTTGGTTAACATAGACATATAATTAATTGAGTTACTTTGGGTATTTGCATCTAACCATCGATAGAAGCTTTTGCATATCTTCATGTTTCAGGTTAATAGACTGACATATTACACAAGCATAATATAATCAACTCATCTTTAGAAAGATTTTGGTAGGATTCACAACCCTGGATATTTTCATATCATTATTTAAAGCTTAAAATTTACTTTCACATTGTTTTATTTACTTGTTTTAGATAAAAATCACATTCCAACCAACAATCAAACCAATTAGATACTCGTTGACATTTAGCTTCATAAATTGAAAGCATAGGTATTAAGTCATCGTGTGATCGATATATTTTATACTACTTGAGCTATACGTGCGCCTGCGTAACGTGGGTGTTTACCACATATCAATGGCATTTGGCACCTCGGGGTAACCATAACACGTTATACGAGAGGGTTGATGTGGCATTTGGAGCCCCCAAGTAACCATAACACGATGGATTGAAGTTGTCTCGAGGTAACCATAGCACGTTGAGCGAGAAGGTCAGCGTGCGTTTAGCGCCCCTATGTAACCAGAGCATGTATGGATTGAAGTCATGGAAGACCTGCGTGACATTTGGCACCTCGGGGTAACCATAGCACGTTAGGGGAGAGGGCCGATGTGGCGTTTGATGCCCATAGGTAACCATAACACGTATGGCTTGGGGTCGGGTTATATCCCACCGAGGCCTCATTGTCTTTGTTGGCATGAGGTCAGAGTTTCTTCCCCATGGCCAAGTGTTGAGTGGCACAAGAATGGATAATTCCCTTTTGGCCAAGTTCTTATTATGGCTCGGGGTCATGTTACATCCCACTGAGACCTCATTGTCTTTGTTGGCATGGGGTCAGAGTTTATTCACCATGGCCAAGTGTTTGATGGCATAAAGAGGGAAAATTCCCTTGTGGTCGATATATTATTATCAGCTTGGACAATGTTATGTCCCGTCGAGGCCCTCTTTTTACTGTGTGATAGCTCGAGGTGAGCTTTCCCTCAAGCCCTATATTTTATTTTGCAGATCTTTACAGATCAACCTCTTCAGGGATTGCAGCATGGCAAGAGCATGCAACAACCCGAGATAGTATGAGTGCGGAAGTCGTGAAAGAGATGACCAAGCATGAATCAGAAGCAGAGGTTATATATCTGAATTGTGAACCCGATGTGGATTTTCATAAGAGCATTGGAGCTTACAGTTGTGATACCTACTGGGAGATGGGGCAGACTTGAGATTTTGTCTGAATCAGAGCAGAGTATTAGCCCGAGGGCACCAGATCGGTTTCCGGCTTTATGCACCACCATCTTTTTTATAGTTCCCGACATCAACTCGCTAACTCAATGATACAGAGAATTAAGGGACATATGTTGATGATGGTTTTTTGGCCCCCAAAAAGTTAGAATCCAAGGAAGAGTAAAGTGAGTTTTACACTTGACATGGTAAAAGCCCAAAGTCATTATGAGGATGAGAAGTCAGACAGAGGGACTCGAATCCGAGGTGATGCCAAGAAGAGATCATGACCCAAGCCCGAGGCACATAGAGGCAACCCGGGGCAGAACTTAGGGATAGATTGGAAGATTGACCCGAGGTGGTTAGGTCCAAGATGGTTAGATCTGAGGTGGTAGTCCCAAAGTGGTTAGATCCAAGATGGTCAGGTCAGATCACCCCAGCATCAGACTCTTAGAGAAGCTCGACATTCAGAGCCTCATGTTAGAATGAGGATCGACTCAGCATATCATACCCGACCTGATGAGAAGATGTCAAATTCAACAAAGCACTGGGGACCGGAGAATGACTTGCTGTATCTCGAGATTTCGAATGAGAAAAGAAATGGTTCTCATCGAAAGTAGCTTCTGCCAACCACCATAGGCTGGTGTAGTGACAAATAGGTGGCAGAGCAGAGCCGTCATAGGTCAGTGTAGAGACAGAAAATGAAGGCCGACATAGGCCGTCATTATTGCAGTAGTCATAGGTCGTTGCAGAGACAGAAAATGAAGTGTTCTGATTAGTCAAATTGTGGAAAGCTTAGGAGAATTGCTACTACAATAATGACATGTGACATGAGCTGATATCATAGGCGGTGGACCAGTAGATTCAGACGCACTATATAAAGAGAGGTTAGCAAATCTATTTCACAAATAACTTGTAAAATAGAGAGCAAAAACTTAAATGTAAGAGTGAGCTTGTAAAATGTTGGTCAGACGAGCTCGGGAGATAGGTAGATCGGTCATACCCGATCATATTATAAAAGCTTTCTTTTCACTTGTGCCCGTGGATGTAGGTTAGATCTATTCTGTCGAACCACGTTAAACCTCTGTCTATTCTGTGTGTTTTATCATCTTTTTGCTAAGTTGTATTTGATCCCCAAACCAAACAAATTCACAATTGAATGAGGATTATTCGAAGAATGAGTTTACTAATTTACCTCTGAAACGAAAATCAGCTGTTAACAGGCTTCACCTCCCTATTTTAAAAACCCATACTCTTTCAAGATATCACCTCTTGGACAGAAAACTTGAGCTAGGGCCAGATAATGAGAAAGAGATTTTTTGTCATTTTTATATTACAGTTAAAGATAAATGGCAAATTAAAAAATGAAAAAGAGAAAGAAAAAGAAAATTCGTTGCGCCTTTTCTTTTGATTCGAAACAGGTTTCATGAGAGAGAGGGGGACAGTGGGATAAGGACAAAACAACTTCAGTAAATGATATGATATTTTTATTTTTATTTTTATTTGAATTATTATTAGTTATAAGATCCACGTGTGACGTGTCTAGATTGACAAAATATTGAAAGCTCTAGTAAAAGTAACTCGAAGTTTGAAAAGACTAATATGCTCTTCAACAAACCTACCACTAAGTCACTAACCAACTACTTAGCCATGCTCTTTAACCGTGATTAATCAGTACTTAATTATTATTTGAGTGATTCAGATCGGTTGAATTTTATTATTTTTAAATTAATATTAATTTTTATGTGATTTTAATAGATTAATTAATCGATTTTTAATTTATGATTTATTAAATCATATGAATTTATTTTTTAATCTATATTTAGTTTTAAGATAAATTTTTTGACTTTTAATTTATGATTTTATATAAAAAAGAATGATTTCATTTAAAATAATAATAATATGTTTCAATTAAAAAAAATTATTAATGGAATAATAACATTAATATTATAAATTTATTATATTTTCTTAAATAAGGATAAAAATGATCCATATATTTTTTTTAGATGATTCTTATTTATATTGAATTAATAAAAATTCTTATATTATTTAGTAGTTTTTATTATAAACTAATAATTTTTATGATTTTTAAAAAAATCTTGATAAATAAGTTGTATATTTAGTATTTTTCAAATAGTATTTAAAATAATTTAGTAACCTATTTTCGAATTAAACTAATACAGTATCCATTTTGCTTAGATTTTAATTTATTCACTGAAAAAGTCAAAAATTTGGCGCGCACGCAATTTTTACGCCACACGATTCACCTACCCTCAGATTTTACCCTCCTAGTCTATTTAACAAGCTTTCTGGAGAAGACAAAAAGTGTGAACCAAAAATCAAAATGAAAATGAAAATCGCAGCTCTCATTCTGCTCCTCTTGGCCTTCTCGTTCATCTTATCCGAAGCTGAAACGACGATCCTGCAGATGAAGCCTCGAGTTTCCGAATCCTTCGCTGTTAATTATATTCAGGTACGAGTGTATCATTATTTTAATTTTATTTTTTTGTAAATTATTATTTGATTATTGAAAATTATTTTTATTTTTTATTTTTTATTTTTTTAATGGAAAAATAGAATCTTGTGAACTGCTCGTACTTGGTGATTATAAAAACAAGCTGTGACTCAAGCAACTACACGCGCGATCAGATCAGTATCGCTTTTGGTGATGCTTATGGCAATCAGGTTCGCCTTTTTTTTTTTTTGCCTAATTATTTTATTTAATTTATGAATATCTTTTTATTTGTTTCATGTTTTAGGGTGAGTTTAGGAATTGTCTTAATTAACTTACTTTTGCAAGATTTAGCACAAATATTTTTATGAAATAAATAAACCTGCATGTAATGGACATAATATTAATAAGTGGCCGACCAAAAAGTAGAGTTGTAGGATAATTTATTTATAATATAATGGGACCCCCATTTTAAATTTATATTATATATTAATAACAACAAAGTTTAAGGAGCCTGTAACTTAACAATGAGGTTTACAGTGAGATTACAATAAATATATAATTAGGGATGATAAAAATTCTTATGAGTCCTAGTTTGTGCCCGTGTCTACGGCACGGTGTTACAGAATTAATAATTTATTTTTTAATTAAATGATGTCCGTGCTACGGCACGGCACGGTGTTACAGAATTAAATGATTTATTTTTAATTAAATGATGCCCGTCACGGTGTTACAGTATTTGGCCCGTGCCTACGGCACGGTGTTACAGAATTAAATGATTTTATTTTATTTTTTTATTTTTTATTTGAATTTTGACCATTTCCATCAATCAATTCACTATCTTTCCTCAATTACCAATGAAATGATCTGAGCCGTTAATTAAGCCACGTAAAGAGAGCCGTTGGATGCATTCTCTTTTCTCCAACACCATTCTCCTTTATTATATAGATATATATATTTTGTTATTTCTCATTAAACTTCATTCATTCTTTGATGGTTAATTTTTCAATGATGGTTAATTTTTCAATGAATTTAGTTTAGAGGAGAAATGTATTAAATCAACATTTTTTTTTGGAATTGGAACAATAGTAATAATCTTATCCTCAACTATTCTTATGTAACGAATTTCAATCTTTTTAATCCTTGCGTTATCCTCTATTTCAAAACAAAACCCATTACATTTTTTCTTCATTATTTACGTAGCTTAATTTCTATGATTTCTTTATGTATATATAGAGAATAGCCATTATTTGCAGGTAAAATAAAATGCCAAAAATTTATTTAAACTGCCTCATTCTAATAATTTACTATTCAATTTTTTTTTTGGATAAATTCTTTTATGGGTATTTAAAGATATATAAGATTCAAGTTATGTACTTGGGAGATGAAGTAGCAATTTGATTAAAAAAATATGATTCTTCTTTACTTGAATGGGCTCCTATTGAAACCAAAAGTGATTTTTTTCCCTCACTAATCTTGCTATTATAATTAAGGTAACTTGGTTGATTTTTTAATAGATGATTTTAAATAATAACACGGATTATCCAAAAAAGAACATAACCATAAATTTAAGTAACATATTATAGGACCCGGTCATCAATATCTTTTAAAAATTAACATGAATATAAGAAATAACATGCTCAGCTTGCATGGAAGTGTGTGAAATTGCGGTAAAAGGTAAAAGATACGCTCAATTCGTGTAATGCAAGTGTCCTAAATAACATTATGATTTTTATAATCATTTGGAATTTTAATAAAAATGTGATAACCCGTGTAAAGTGCGAGTTCTATATTAGTTCATGATAAATACAAAATACTTTATTAAATAAGTGCTAAAACTACTTTTTTTTTTTTTTGGGATTCTGGCAGGAAATAAATTTGATAAATGAAATTAAAATACTTGGTTAAACATCAGTTGGCTGAAATGTAATTTTTATCTTGAAAAAACAAATGTATGAGGATGTATATGAGTGTATTGAAGTGCTTTATCGTCATAGGTGCTTTCTAAAGCAATTGCTTCTCGATGAAGTGCTTTTGCCTAAGCTAGCTCGATGCTTTTACGGTTCCAAAACGTGCTTCTTGCAAAAGTGCTTTTAGAATGGTACATTTAGCAGTTAAAATAGAGATTAATGTTAATGTTGAAACATTGATAATCAGGTTTATGCGCCGAGACTGGATGATCCATTTACCAACACATTTAAAAGCTGTGCGTCGGATGCATTTCAAATTGAAGGACCATGTACTAAGGACATATGTTATGTGTATTTGCATCGAACTGGATCCGATGGTTGGGAACCTGAGACTGTGAAGATTTATGCTCCGGATTCCAGCCCCATTACTTATTACTATTCAACTCCACTATTCCTACTGAGGCCTGGTATGGACTCAATTTGTGCATGGTTTCTTCGTCTCCGTTTACTCCTCCTCCTTCATTTCGTTTACCGTTACTCCTCCTCCTCCTTCGTTTCACATCATCATCCTCCTCCTCCTTTCGTTTCCGGTTATTATCCACCACCACCACCTTCGTTTCATCATCCTCTCCTCCTCCACCTTCATTTCATCCTCCACCTCCGTCTCTCTCCCTCGTCCTCCTCCGTCTCCTCCTCCTCCACCTCCTTCTCATCCGCCCCCTCCCCTCCCTCTCCTCCTCCTTGTCCTCCCATCCGTCACCTCACCTCCCCTCCACCTCCATCTCCTCTCCTCCTCCTCGTCCTCCTCCGTCTCCATCTCCTCCTCCTCCTCGTCCTCCACCTCCGTCTCCTCCTCCTCCTTCACCATCTTCTTCACATCAATATTGTATTCCCAGATTGTTCGTTTATGTGATTCTGGGCTTTATCGGAAGTGTTCTGTTTTAAGCTCCTAGATTGTTAGTGCAAGTAATTCCTGGGATTTTTCCCAAATGCTTTTGCTGTAGGCTTGGAACTACCATTTGTTGTTATTTTATTATGTATCAAATGGTTACATTATCTGATGTTAGGTATTTGACAGATATTTAATATTTGTAAAACCATGGTAGTTACTAATTTACTATTTTTGCCATGGTCTCGGGTTCAAATTCTTAAAACAGTTTCTCCTGAAAAATGGGGATAAAGTTTTTAACATTCTGTCTAAAACGAAAATCTTATACAACAGATACAATCTTTTAGTCCGAAATGATTATTTGGTCATACCTAAAAGCAAGTGGTAGTGGTCTTGGCGTATTTATTTTTTTTTCAGAAAACATAAGGGTAGTCTTTAGCATCTCTACATGGTTAAAAGTGAATTCATGCACATTGTGAAAAATAAAAGGATTGTTTATATTTTAATATTAAATTTATGATAAAATAATAATTAATTTTTTATTTTAAAAATATTATATTTTATTATTAAATTATGATAAAATAATATTTATTATTAAAATTATATAAAATCTAATATTCTATTACATTTATGTTAGTTGCTTTATTAGTTGATTTTAGTGATTAACAGCCGATTAAAATTTTGATGGAAAATAATCAAAATATTATTTCGACATAAATTTAATTATGAAATATAATATATCAAAATTTATAATACTTAATTATTATTTTATTATAAATTTAATGGAAAATAAAAAGTCATAGGGGTTGAGCTGACAGATACTTGGGAATCGTTCCTATAACGATTTTGTAGGGATAGTGAAACAATAGGAGCCACTCAAATCTTAGTGTTGAAAGAATTGATTGATGCTTTTGCAACTTTTTTTGTCATTATTAAGAGCGCTTTCTTCCAACAAAACATTAAGTCATATATGAAAACTTAATTGAAAGGAAAAACTCAAATGACAAATCTTACAAAAGTATATGTTGAGGGTAAAAACGAACTCAAAGTCAGAATGGATTTAATCCGGTAAAATATGTCCACTAACATGAGAAATCTAATGGAGGAAGAATTTAGCCCATGAGATCTGCTACCAATTCGAGCCCGCAAGCTGTAAGAAGCCACCATCAACGAACATGATCCTTCTGAGAACATACGCGAGCTCAGCCCATCCTAAGAAAGAGCTCACATGACGTATCTCATGCGATATGGACATCGCGGACGACATATTCTTAAGGTCGTTGTTCGCATATCGTTTCATACAATGCAAAGTCCTCATGAAGCTCAGAATGTCCCCGAAGAGTCTAATAAAAGGAAGGAAACCACCTCAAGACAACTGTATCACTAAAGATTTCTCCCTATAATTTAAGATGATATTAAATCCCAATAAATCAGGGGTAATTATAGCCCACGTATATCTCCAACGATTACCATGTCTTTGCTAATATAACGTCTCCAACACTATAAATAGAGGAAAATCCATTGTAAATGAGAGAAAAAAACCTTACAAAACTATGCCAATTTTGTGAGAGGATTGTAAGGTTTTGAAACTTCTATTAGCACAATCAATAAAATTGACTAATGGATGTAGACCTCTGATTTGCTGAACCACGTTAAAAACATTGTCGTACTTTTTTATTTTGTTTGACTTTGGTGTTGACTGTTAATATTTTGGCCCTAGAATGAGAGACTCTAGAAGAAACCCTACAAGATTCCAATGGAAAACCTAAGAAGAATAGGAAATAGTCGCATTGCTTCGAACAACAACACGGGATCCGTCGACGGTAATGACGTGCCGCTCCAGCTCCCTCAAATCCCAACCGAGAATAGGAGAGGAGGAATCGACAGAATTGTACCTCAAAATGAAGACCGAGACAATTAAGTGTGTGTCTGAATGTGTATTTGTTAAGGTACAATCACAAAATGATTATAAGTGGTTTCATCTGCATACAAAAAATAAAAAAGAATTAATATTTAGTGTGTATTTATAATACAAATAAGGGTTTTGTATTTAGTGTGTGTGATTATGTATTTGTTGCGATTAAAGAAGTGTGGTGAACAAACTTTGCTTTATAAATAGTGTTTTGTAATTTAAATTTATGTTAAAAAGTGATTATGGTGCATTTCTCTAATATTTTTTATGGTGGGTAAAAGTTAAATACTTTAGCTTTTTGCAAAACACAGATTTTGAAAGAAATCACAATTAGTAATTATCATTTTTTAATCATTAACCAAATACTTAAAAATTATGATTTGTCTAAAATACAGTTTTGTAATCCCACCACTTGTCAAGCCATAGTACCAAACAGAGCCTAAATTTTTTACTAGTACTCGTTTAAGCACTTAAAGTTAGGGTTGGCAAATAGGCCGAGTTTGGAAAAACGTGGCCTTAAATTCAAATGTTGTTTATTAATGTTTTCAAGATATTAGAAAAATTCAACTTCTTAAACTTTGAATTGATACTCTTATGGTATTTTTCAAGTCTGGACTTAAATAAAAAAATACTTAAAATATGGTTAGGTTTTTTTAAGCTCGGTGTATTTTCCAATCCTACTTCAAGTGCTATATTTTACATTGTTACACTCAGTGTGGAAGGTTCAAAAAGACTGATTTGCCCTTGAAAATACTAGAGTATGACAATATGCTGAAAAATTCTATTATGTAATGGTGGTATTACGTTACCAATGTAACAATCCAATAATAACTTATCACGCATGTTAAAATAATAAAAAATTACTAAATAAATTATAACTATATTAAATACCGCATCACCTATGGTGTTACCAAATAATTACGAGGGAATCCCTAAAAAAACAAAAACCATTTAGACTCTTCCAGTTTAATCCAAACACAAATGATTTTTCTCATTTAGTCTACCTACATATAGAAAGGCATAAATATACATGGTAATGTTAAAAAGACTAAAAAAAAAACAAAAATAAAAGTGGTACATAATGTAAGAAAAATAATATAATAATGATTTACAAATCATAAACATTGAAACAAATATCATGGTCGATATGTTTTAACAAAAAAAAATGGTCCAAATGACTCTTATATTTATAAGTTACCGATAAGTAATTTTCAATTATTTATATCTCTTCCATCTGAACTTGAAATCACAATTTGTAAAATGATACATATTGTTAAATATTTATACATATAACTTTCATTAATGAATCTCCCTCAAATTATAAATTTCACAAGGTCAAAAATGTCCTAAAGTTATTATGTCACACATAATACAAACTTGAAAATATGACCAGTCTCACAAAAATTTTGACCGTCTTTACAGGAAAAAAATATAATTTTCCTTATAAAAGTGACTGTCTTTATAAAAATGTGATTGTCATTATAAAAATTATGAATGTCCTTACAAAAAATGTGATTGTCTTTAAAAAATATGATTGTTCTTTTAAAAATATGACTTATTTACAAAAATACGACTGCGTTTATAGAAATATGACTATCTTTATAAAAAATTTCTAACCATTGAAAAATAAAATTAGAGAAATTTTCACTGTTCACGCTTGAACTGTGAATTTTCATTGTTTATGTATGAATATTTTTTTTTTTTAAAAAAAATTTATGTTTAAAAAAAATTGATATTGTAATAGAAATTGATAAAATATGGATAAAAATATAAATAAATTTAACTTATGATTAATGTTTGAACTAATTAATAAGAATTTAAAAATAGTAGAATTAATTAAAAAATCTAATTAAGTGTTTGTATAAAATTGAAATATTTTAATAATTTTTTAAAGAATTACTGAGAGAGACCAATTTGTTTTTGAATTTATCAACCTAAAGGCAGAATTCGACACTTGTCATTATTTTCGCCGGACGATTCACCAACCCCGTCATTTATTTTGAAGAGACACAGCATTTACTTACCCCACTGCACTTACCCTATTATATATACACACAAGAGTTTCAAGAGGAAATTAAAAAAAAAATTATTAACAAAAAAGAGGGGGGAAAAGGGAAAAAGAAAAAAAATGAAAATGACAGCTCCCTTTGTGCTTCTACTGGCCTTTACATTCATCCTATTATCTGAAGCTGAAACGACGAGCCTGCTGCTGAATCCTCGAGCTTTTGAATCCTTTACCGTTACTGATATTCAGGTACGTACTTACGAGTTCGATTCATGCTTCTGCATTCCAAAATATCTTATTTTTATAATTGTTTTACTTTAAATTTTTTTATTTTTTTTTTATTTTTGTTTTTATTTTTGAACAAAAATAGAATCTAGCGAACTGCTCCTACTTGGTGTTCATAAAAACTAGCTGTAACTCAAGCAACTCCACTCGTGATCGGATCAGTCTCGCTTTTGGTGATGCTTATGGCAATCAGGTTTCTTTTTTTTCTTTTTCTTTTAATATTATCTTTTCTTTGCTTCAGGTTTTAGGTGTTTTAAGTTTGGGATTGAAGTTTTATTAGCGGAAATGATTTTTTTTTTTTTTTTAAAATTATTAAAAATCCCGCCGTTAAGTTAAAGTAGAACGGATAAAAACCCTTCCGGATTCCTTTAAAAAAATGAACTCCATGAATTTAAGACTTCAAATCTTGAATCATTTTATGAAATGAAATAACTAGCTATTAAATATAAAATTTTCATATCAAAAGGCACAGGCATTTGTGTGTTTTCTTGTTATAGGTGTTTTCCAAAGCAATTGCTTATTGATGAAGTGCCTTTGCTTTTTGTTTAGGCTCCTTAAACAAACTTCTTTACCAAATTGCTTTCTTGCTCCAAGAAGAAACCCAATTTTGCCTACTTCAAATTGTTTTTTTTAGCTACAAATGGTCTCAAATTGTCAAGAATATCTGGCTAGAGCTTAAATCGAACGTATTATAGAAATTTCACCACCATTTTAATTGATCTTGAATTGAATTCTTGTGTTCTAATATTATATTTGTTATTGTTCTATAATAAGGCCTCGTTTGGTACTACTTTTGGCTAAGTTATGGTTCTAAAATGTTTGGTAAACAATTGCAGATATAGCTTGGAACTTAATAGTAATTTTATCACATTGTTGTATAATTAAATCTTTCATTTTACACACATAATTTACTAAATCTTGCATTTTACTATTATATATCTTTACAAAATTTTTGTTTTATAATCGCAGTTGCAATTTGGAAATTATAGTAATTTTATCACACGGTTATATTATAAAACCTTATATTTACTAATATATCTTTATAAAAATTTTATTTTACATTCCATCTGTATTTTGAAATTTATAGTAATTTTATCACACAGTTATGCTACAAAATTTTACATTTTAGTATTTTACTATATATTCTTATAAAACTTTACATTTTACTAAAAAAAAAAAAAGATAACAACCCAAAAATTTATAATAGTTTTACTATATTTTGATAAAACTATTATTTTAAAATCATATTTACTAAACCATAAGAACAAGTGGAGCCTAAATATACCTGAAAGCAATTTTGTGAAGGCTGCATTCATCGTTTGACTTATAAAACTAACGTATTAGTAGATTTTAATGTTGATTTTAATGTTAATAATATTGTTGAACATTGATAATCAGATTTATGCACCAAGACTGGATGATCCATTTACCGGCACATTCGAAAGGTGTTCGTCTGATACATTTCAGATTGATGGACCATGTGCTAGTGACATCTGCAATGTGTATTTGTATCGAACTGGACCTGATGGTTGGGAACCAGAGAGTGTGCAGATTTATGGTCCTGATTCGAACCCTGTTACATTTCACACTTCAACACCTCTATTCCCAACGAGGTCTGGTTTGGATTCAACTTGTGCCACATCCCTTCTCCTCCTCCAGCTTCTTCTTCACATCAACATCGTGTTCCCAGATGGTTTGTGTATGTGATTCTGGGATTTGTCGTAAGTACTCTCTCTAAGCTCGTAGAGGGTTTGCCTATGTGATTCTGGGATTGTCCTGCGACTAGTATTTGCTGTTATTTTGTGTATTACACGATTTCATATCTGAAGATAGTAATTATAGTCAGATAGTTGGTCCATGTCTCAGAACTATAACCATGATGTTAGCTTTAACTATTATATAGCGTATTCATGGTGGGTTATTACTTGTTGGCTACTTGCCTTTTGACTAGAAGCTATTAATTGTTAGTGGTCTAGGCATGGTCTCACAAATGCTTCTTCTATTGTTAAAAAAGTGATTTCTTGCACTTTGTTAAAAGCGCTTTCTTTTTACAAAGCAATTCGATTGCATGAGTTGATGATAAAATGATAATGTAATAAATTAACTGAGATTCAACTTTTCCCAACCTAAAGCGCAACAACATATTTAAGTGTGAATTCATTTTTTTCACAAAATAACGGTTAGGTTTTTTTTTTTTTAACTAGATTTGAACAGTATTCTAAAAATCGACTGCCTACACACCGGTTAGACATTAGGCAGTGCCTGACTGTTCCGAATGGTGAGATATTGGTGGGCTAGGCGGTAGCAACTTAGAAAAACATAGATCTACAATAAACAATGGCTCATATCGGCGCGTGGATACCATTGGTGTATTAGCCGATTGTTTCTGAGCAAGACAAGGTGGCGTGGTCGTAGGATAAATGTCGCCAACAGTGGCGCGTGAGCACGTCGACTTGTGAGCATGCTGACTCGGATATGCCGTTGATGGCGGTTGAAAACTTCAAATCCTAACTCTAAACTTATCAATTTTTCTATATATGCATTATATAATCTTTCCTTATAATGTATTTATGATTAAGGAAATGAATTATTCTTTATTTAGGTTTAATTTTTTGATAGTATGTTAATGAGTTATTTATTGTTTCCATATTTGGGGAGATCTTGATTGATAAAATATTGATGTAGGTTATAATTAAGTAAAAAGTTTTATATTTACCTAATTGATTTTAATTTGTTAAATTCTAACTATAAAATCTAATTGAACCCAAATTCCTAACACTTCATCTAAATATTATGATTGAAAAATAAAATTGTCTAAAGCCGCCTAGCCCGTCAGTCTAGGTTTCGCCTAGAAGGCCTAAGTGCTAGGCGCTCCCCTATCGTACGTCTAACGCCTAACATTTTTTAGAACCATGGATTTGAGTTAAATTATTTTAAGTGTTATATTCAAAATGAAATCACCGTGTAATTTCAACCTCTGATGATTTTAAATAATAATTTTTTTTTCTTTGCCCTTAAAAAATCCCCCAACAAATGGACAAGTGAATATGTAGTTTTGTGTTAATGTTTTGTTATCTTTGTTTGTTTGTTTGTTTGTTTGTTTGTTGTTTTTTTTTTGTTTTGTTTTTTTTTTAAATTAGGAAGTTTTATAAAACCATAATGAGATTGTAATGTATTATGGAAAATATCATTATGTTGGACAATTAAAAAAAATAGAATTGATTGAAAATATAAGTTATTGGCTGAAAATTTGGCTTTAAAAAAAATAAGATAATCCTTAACTAAATCTTAGTGTGCTCTTATTTTCAATAAGATTTAATTCTTTTCAAAAGATAAATATAGAAATTAAATTTAAATCATAAAATAAATAAAGAATTTTTAAAAGAATCATTTTCAAAGTAACTAATTTCTAAAAAAGTGAAACTTTTAATGACTTTTTAAAATAATTCTAATTTTCTAAAATTTTTCTTAAAAAGTGATGAGATTCCATATTTTCAAAAGTCATGGGCTTGATGCTCCCGACTCCAGTTCATATTTAGGTTGAGAACTTATTATTTGATGAGTTTGACTTTATTAGACTTTAGATCAATGATAGATTCCTGCAAGACAACGCTTCGAATTTAAAATCTTCCTCATTTCTTTTTAATTAGAATGTTTTTTAATAAATTTTAGTTAAATCTTTTTATATTTTAGAGTTCTTCGAATTTTCAAAATCTGAATCTTCATTTTAGAATTCCTCATTGTCTTATATTCTCATGTTTTCCATGTGAGTGGATGATTCGATCCTTCAATTGACACATGTTCATTATTGAACTTCTACAATATGTATGTTGTACATTTGTCATATATCATACTGACATGTAAGATTAGATGTAATAATATGTTATTATGGATGTAGCTAAGCTTGCATGTAAGTTAATATATTACTATTAAAGTCCATTGTTGTAAATTCTTCAAATCTTTAAATATAATGGTTTGGATGGAGGAGGACATGTCCTCCAATTGTGTGTAATATGGTCATATGCTCTAAGGGGTGCATAGGAGGGGTATAACCCTTTGGAGGGTTGCACCCCAACCAAAGGGTGCTCTAGAGGCACCCTTCCATGCATTTAAAAGGAAGCACTCTTGTTCATTAAACACACAGGAAAAATAAATCTGAATTAGATACAGAAGTTTAGAGTCTCATATTGTTGTTTGAGTCAAGAGAGAGTTCCTTCCATTTACAAGTTCGAAATCTTGTTAAGGTGTGCTCCTTGAACAAGAGAATTTCGGGTTATCTTGAGAGAATATTAGCCACAAAATAAGTAGAGCACCAAGACGGGGCCGATAAGTTCTTAAGGACGGAGATTTATCTCGACTCGGACTGCATTTCATCAAGTTTATCAGGTTTTTCTTGTTATCAAAGTTTTACGGTTTATGTATGTTAGACTAGATCTACTTTCATTTTTCTGGTTTTGATTTATTGTTGCATGTTAATTTTTCTATTTAATGACACGATATGTCCAACAATCTTAAGAACTTATCAACATAGTATTGTTAGACAGTAATTCGCATGCTAGGTTAGAAAATTTTCTAGAAAAATAAAGTATGTGCATGAAACATACGTAGGGCGTTCGAACACCCGACGAACGCGAAGGCAAAAATCTGAAAATTTGTAAGAACGTTCGAACGCGTCTTCAAACGTAAATCAAACTCTGACCTTCTGACTTAGTTCGTTCGAACGCGTCCTAAACGCAACTCGAACGCAAACTCTCTGGAATTATTTCGTTTGAAAGCGTCTCAAACGCAACACGAACGTACACACATTGGAAAGTCTCGTTCGAACGTAGATACGAACGTGACACTAACGGATCTGTCCTGGAATTGTTATAAACTGTAAAGACTTAGTTTAATGTTAACTTAGTAAATCATATACTGAATCACATTAATCTTGGCAGTATAGATTTAGGTTATTATTAAGGTGTTCAATTATCACAAGCATACACTTAGTGATAAAGTTGAAGCTTAATTGTGTGTTACATAATTGGTTGAGAATTTAAAATGTAATCATACACAAGTAATTTCATCCAATCTTGATTGACACAAACACATATATCTACACATATCGAATACTGTATTGTGACATTTAAAAGTGAAATACTGAGTTTGAATTGCTAAAAGGGTCAATTGTGAAAGTGGTTAAAGGATATTTTGTCAAAAGGCGATAAGAGCCTAAGTGGTTAGGGACTTAAGTGGTTACTCCGGACCCCCATCGTCCTCTGAGAATATTCATACATCTACTTTTCATAAGAAATCTTGGTTGGAAATTCAAGGACTTGTGTTTATTGGTACTATTGTCCAATAGAACAACAAGTGGATACTTGGTATATCACTTGGAATAAGATCATTTGTTGATCGTTGTGCAATCTGTCTTTTGTAGACTTATCGACTCCTGTTTATTTTCCAGTTACATATGGCTAGCGGAAACATCACAGTACCGGTCTCTCATGGAGAAAAATCACAGAAGTTTGGTGGGGCAAACTTCAAACAGTGGTAGAAAAAAATACTGTTCTACCTGACTACTCTCCAGTTGGCTAATTTCCTTAAAGATCCTCCGGATCCTGTGAAGGTTGAATCGGAAACAGCCAAGGAACTGCGAGAACAGACACGGTCGTCTGGAGACTTCCCGTGCAAGAACTACCTTTTGGGTGGTATTGACAATACCCTGTACAATGTGTACCAAGGCATGACTTCTGCGAAGATTATCTGGGAATCTCTCGAGAAGAAATACAAAATCGAGAATGCCGAACAAAAGAAATTTATCGTTGGTAGGTTCCTGGACTACAAGATGGTAGATTCAAGGACGGTGATGTCTCAGTTGGGTGAACTGCAGTTGATCATTCATGAAATACTGGATGAAGGTATGAAATTCTGTGAGACATTTCAAGTTACCACCATAATTGAAAAGTTGCCTCCATCATGGAAGGACTTCATGAGCTATCTGAAATACAAAAAGAAGCAGATGAGCCTTGAAGACCTTGGAGTTCGATTAAGAATCGAAGAGGACGACAAGAAGTTCGAGAAGGCCAGTTACAAGACTATGGAGTCTATGGTCAACAAGAAGTTCAAGGGTGTAAAAGGTAGCAAGAAGAGAAAGAACAGTGGAGCTGATTCTTCCCAAGCGAACAAGAAGTTCAAGGGGAAGTGCTACAACTGTGGAAAGAGCGTTCATATGTCAAAGGACTGCATAAACAAGAAGTCTTAGGACAAAGGCAAGCAAAAGAAAAATGAGGCCCATGTCACTGAAGATGAGCAGCTGACTGATGAGATCTCAAAGATGAACCTATCAGCAGTGGTAACTGAAGCCAACTCGGTTGGGAATCCGAAAGAATGATGGGTAGACACTGGGGCTACTCGTCATATCTGTGCAGATAGTAAGATGTTTTCCTCGTTTCAGAAGGTCGATGGCAGCGAACATGTGACTATGGGAAACTCGTCTAGCTCTAGAGTGGTTGGACAAGGCACAGTGGTTCTGAATATGACATCCAGAAATGAGCTTACATTGAGAATACATTGCATGTTTCAGATATTCGAAAGAACTTGGTCTCGGGCTCCCTCTTTAGCAATGATGGTTTTAAGCTCGTGTTTGTTTCTGACAAGTTTATAATAACTAAAAATGATGTGTATGTAGGAAAATGATACCTTACGGAGGGCCTTTTCAAACTCAATGACTATCAATCATGCTATTAATAAAACTAGTACTTTTGCTTATATTATTGAGTCACAAAATGTATGACATGAGAGGTTAGAATATGTTAATTATGATACAATGCTTAAATTAATTAACATGGACCTTATACCTAAATTTATAATTGATAGCCAACATAAGTGTGAGGCATGTGTTGAAGCAAAAATGCATAGAACATTATTTCATTCCATAGAACGCAGTTCTGAACCCTTGGAACTTGTACACACTGACGTGTGTGATATGAATGTTTTGCAAACAAGAGGCGGTAAAAAGTACTTTCTCACTTTTATCGATGATATCACAAGATTCTGTTATGTGTATTTACTGAGGAGTAAAGATGAAGCTATTGAGAGCTTTATATACTATAAGAACGAAGTTGAGAATCAACTTGGCAAGAAAATCAAAAGCATCAGGAGTGATAGAGGTGGTGAATATGTTTCACAATTCGGTGAATATTATTATGTGCACGGAATTATTCACGAAACCACTGCTCTTTATTCTCCTCAACAAAACAAGTTTGCTGAGCGCAAAAACCGAACGTTGAAGGAAATGATGAACGCCATGTTGACAAGTTATGGTTTACCCCATAAATTGTGGGGGGGGGAAGCCTTGCTTTCTGCGAACTACGTTCTAAACAAGCTTCCTCACAGAAGATTGGACAAGACACCATATGAGTTGTGGAAAGATCACGTACCTTCCTACAAATACCTAAAAGTGTGGGGGTGTCTTGCCAAGATAATGGTTCCTAAAAATAAAAAGGTTAGAATATGACCTAAAACTGTTGACTGTATATTCGTTGGATATGCTCACAACAGTAGTGCGTATCGATTCTTGATACACAAGTCCGAGATTCCTGACATCAATTCGAATATGATACTTGAGTCAAGGAATGCGACATTTTTTGAAGAGACGTTTATAGAGACTCTCAAAAGAACGATTGATACTATCAAGGACAGTAATCAGTTTGAACAAGATTCAGATCAACGCGCAAATGTTGAGACAATCGAACCTAGAAGTAGCAAAAGAGCTAGAATGTCTAAGTCATTTGGTCCCGATTTTCTGACATACTTGTTAGAAAATGAGCCTCAGAGCTATACAGAAGCAATGTCCTCGTCAGAGGCACCTTTGTGGAAGGAGGCTATTAACAGTGAGATTGATTCAATCCTACATAACCATACTTGGGAGTTGGTTGATCTTCCTCCAGGTGGTAAGCCACTGGGCTACAAATGGATATTCAAACGGAAGATGAAACTATATGGATCAATAGATAAGTACAAGACGATGCTTGTCATAAAAAATTGTAGATAAAAGGAAAGCCTCGATTACTTTGACACCTATTCACCAGTGACTCGTATCACATCGATAAGAATGCTCATAGCCATAGTAGCTATATTTGGTCTTGAAATACATCAAATGGATGTAAAGACAACATTCTTGAATGGTGAATTGGATGAAGAGATTTACATGGAACAACCAGAAGGGTTTAATGTTCCTGGACAAGAACAGAATATGTGTAAACTTGTAAAATCCTTGTACGGATTAAAAAAAGCACCTAAATAATGGCATGAGAAATTTGACAAATAGATGTTGTCAAGTGGGTTCAAAACCAATGAGTATGACAAGTGTGTGTACACCAAATCAACTAAAAAATGATATGTCATTGTGTGTCTCTATGTAGACGATATGCTGATAATTAGTAGTAATCATGAAATGATTCAGTCTACAAAAAACGTGTTATCCAACAGATTTGATATGAAAGATTTATGAGTAGTTGATGTGTCCTAGGAATTAAGATTTCTAGGACATCAGGCGAATATATATTATCTCAGACTCATTATATTGAGAAGATACTTGAGAAACATATCAAAATGGATCTAAATGTGGCTAAAATCCCTGTGGACCTAAGTCTTCATCTATCAAAGAATACTGGCCCAAGCGTATTGTAATTAGAGTATTCGAGAATCATCGGAAGTCGGATGTATCTCACGAATTGCACACGACCTTATATCGCTCAAGCTATGAACATGCTTAGCATATATACGAGTAATCCATGACATAACACTGGAAAGCCATAGTAAGAGTTTTGAGGTATCTGAGAGAAACTTCGAAATATGGGCTACATTACGAGAGATATCCTACTGTTATAGAGGGATACGGCGATGCTAACTGGATATCTGATACAGTGGATTCCAAATCTACGAGTGGATTTGTTTTCACACTTGGTAATGCAGTCGTGTCATAGAAATCCTCGAGGCAAACATGTATTATCCGGTCTACTATGGAATCAGAGTTCATAGCTTTAGACAAAACAGCGGAAAAAGCAGGATGGCTTAGAAACTTCCTGGAGGATATTCCTAGTTGGCCCAAATTGGTGCCAGCGATTAGCATACATTGTGATAGCCAATCGGCTATTGGGAGAGCCCAAAATACAATGTATAATGGTAAGTCTCGACACATACGTCGGAGAAATAATACCATACGTCAACTGCTCTCAAGTGGCATAATATCGTTCGATTATGTTAAGTTGAAGGAAAAACTAGCGGATCCACTAACTAAAGGTTTACCTCGAGAGCAAGTTGAGAAGTCATCGGGGGGAATAGGCTTGAAGACTATAATATAAGATTTGTCACTGTGGAAACCCAACCTAGCTGACTAGAGATCCTAAGATCTAGGTTCAAACTGGACAACAGAAATTTTATGCAATTCAAAACAAGCACTGAAGAGTTTGGTACTCTTTCCCATTCCGATAATGACGCTGAGTGTTGTCTGTCATTGTTAGGATAAGCTAAGCCTTTTAATGATCACTATATTAAGAGATGAGTCCTAATGAGGGTAAAGACAGATTACCTCTTTATAGTAGATCACCTATTTCAAGTAAGAAGTTAGATCGATTCCATGAGAACTTTTAAAGGCGGGTTATCCTAAAGTACTTGATAAATCCATGACCGTTGTTCAGGGCCGAAATGAACACAACCGTAGAACGGGAAATGGTTATAGTAAAGATGTGTGTTGGAAGTTGTCTTGGTTTACACCAACGGCAGAACAGTTCAAGACTATGGGTCATTGGTTTGCTAAGTAAATCCGATTGTCATTCACTAGGAAAGGTTCAAGGCGAAAGCTACCTATTTCGATGCAGCTTTAGTTCACGGAAACTCTCTCATGTCTGCATGAATATTTGAAGATTGTGGGGGATTGTTGTAAATTCTTCAAATCTTTAAATTTAATGGTTGGATGGAGGGGGATATGTCCTCCAATTATGTGTCACATGGTCTTATGCTCCAATGGGTGCATAGAAGAGGTATAACCCTTTGGAGGGTTGCATCCCAACCCAAAGGGTGCCCTAGAAGCACTCTTCAATGCTTATAAAAGGAAACATTCTTGTTCATTAAACACACAAGAAAAATAAATCTGAATTAGATACAGAAGTTTAGAGTCTCATATTGTTGTTTGAGTCAAGAGAGAGTTCCTCCCATTCCAAGTTCGAGATATTGTTAAGGTGTTCCCTCTTGAACAAGAGGAATCCGGGTTATCCTGGCAGAACATTAGCCACAAATCCATAAAGCACTAAGACGGAGCTGATAAGTTCTTAAGGACATAGAGTTTTCTCGACTCGAACTGCATTCATCAATTTTATCAGGTTTTTCTTGTTATTAAAGTTTTAGGGTTTATGCATGTTAGACTAGATCTACTTTCATTTTTTTGGTTTTGATTTGTTGTTTTAACGACACGATATGTCCAACAACTATTAACTAAAGATAATGGCGCGTGGCCTAAAGCTCATGAGTACCGATTTGGAATCAGAGTATTTCCATTTTAAATCTTTGTTGATTTGTGAATTTCGGAGTGAATCCTCTTTGGAATGGATTGACTTCAGAATCATGTCACTACAGAGTGACATCACTCCGGAACGCTACTACTTCGGGTCATTGTGAGTCAATATCCGAGTTTTTTTAAGGGTTTGCAGATTTTGGAGATTATCTTGACTCATTATGTCTGATAATATTGTATGTCTAATAGTACTATAACAAGTGTCATGATTCTAATAGATTGTTCTCTGCTAAACGTAGTTCCACTAAGGAAACTTATGGAGGAAGATTAATTGGTAGCATGATGCGTGACTTATAGAGTGGGGCTGAAATCATGCACTTATATCCACTCTCATCATCATAATATTTATTTGAAATAAATGATTTTAAGATGTTGCCACATGTCACAAATTTTCTTCTGGCGGGCATTAAATGCATTTGGATCAACGTTTATTTAATGAATGACGCCTATTAAATGAAGTCTGAAAAGGCACTTCATAACTTAGGAAGGATTTTATTAACCCATAACTATATAAGGAGTGAAGTACCTTCTTTTTATCCATAATATAACGAGTAGCACATCATACAGGTTATCAGATAGTAAGACTAGTTATTAGATGAACTCCAATTGGGTAGGTCAACATCTATATGAAGGAAAGAAAGAGTGAAATTGACATCCATAAAGTTAACAAAATATGTTATGAGCAAAAAATGATATGGATGCAATTGATCAATAATTTTTTTAAAGGGTTAGTAATTTATCATATTTATATACTTATTTTTGAGATTATATTATTAGGGCCGATGTGGAACCCATAGGGTCAGATCGTTGTCTCGCGCAGCAGAAGTGGATCTAACCCATAGATATTAAGCATAAGTGTATTCTTAAAAATTTAATGGAATACTATATTCCATTACGAGTGTATAGGAAAAAATCGGAGCTGAATCAGAATGCGGAAACTTAAAAACGGAAAAAAAATAAGTTTCAGTGCACGCGTGTGTGACGCAGTGCGTGCGCACTGCGCACATGCACTGTGCGCTGCTGCACTGGCATTTATTTTTTATTTTTTATTTTTTCTTAATTGTGTACATAATATATCCTTTAGCCGAATATCCTCAATCTGGAAGATGCTACCAGCAGGGAATAGGTCGTACGATCCCCATAAGCCTCTAACTTTCTAACTATGAACAACACTGATACTCTTTTCTCAAACATAATCTCATGTATAGGACCATTGTCCAAACCCATGACATAGAATATGAAATAAAACACACAACTAAATACTCAACATCATTTATCTTAACAACTCTATACAAAATACTTATACACAACTTTACTTTACAAATATATGGAATGGACTTTATTTGACGTGATCTGACTCTATCTCTGACTTGTCTTGGTGGACTGAACACCCTAGTGACTACCATCAGTATCCATCATCTTGAGCTCGTCCTCCGGGTGACCTGCAAAACATAGAAACTGGGATGGGGATTAGATCATTTGAACGACTTAGTGAGTAGACGATTTTCAATAGAAATTGAAATATTTATACAAATATTCATTGAAAATATTTCTGGAAAAACTGAATCTTCCTGAAAACTTTTCCTCAAATCTCTCTTTCTGGAACCACTCTTTTTCATAAAATTGTTTCTCTGGAAAATTTCCATTAGACTAGTTTTTCTGAAAATCAAAACTTTGAAAATCTTATTTCTGAAAATCTATCTTTGAAAGCCTGTTTTCTGAAAGTTTATATCTGAGTGTCTACGGAAAACCTGACGTTATGGGGGCGTTACGTTTCATCATCCCCCAAAATATGCCACTACCTGTCCCTGAAACTAGGATCTAGGGGCGTTACGTATCGACGTCCCCTAAGCCACAAATCTAGAGCGGAGGTGCAGATCTATGCTACCCTCCAGACTCTGAATCTAGGATCTAGGAGCATCTGTCATCCACAGTTCTGAACTACGTGTGCACACGATATCTGAATCCATAAATTTCATATCTGACTCAAGTTACATACTGAGGTGAGTTTTTCCCTCACTCCTCGAAATCATAAACTTATCACTTTTCTAAATCATTTCTCAAATCATCTTTTGTCAAAACATATCTGAAAGTACATTCGGCCAATGCCCTAAATACGGAAAAGTAAATATGATATGAAAAATAATATAATGAAAATCAACTTAAGTGAAAAGTGTCCACTCACTGATTTGTAGTCCCGTTAGCATAACTTCATTTTACAGATGGAATTTGTGGTTTCTGCGATAA
The DNA here is from genome assembly GCA_019454045.1 of Zanthoxylum bungeanum. Lineage (NCBI taxonomy): Eukaryota > Viridiplantae > Streptophyta > Magnoliopsida > Sapindales > Rutaceae > Zanthoxylum > Zanthoxylum bungeanum. The sequence continues at coordinate 25,947 of SKCR01027631.1, forward strand.
CCTTTATAGGTAACTAAATTAGAATACGAATTATGAAATGTACTTCGAAATTATCATCGCTATATGATATCCTACGTTTGTGACATGATAAATTACGTGTAAATGAGATTATACGAAACTCTAAGGATGGCCTATATCATCATAGGTTGTAATAGGAAGGGTTAAATCTGATTCTGAAAATTTGTCCAGTGTCACAATGCCAGACGTCAAATGTTGCGTCGCCCACTAATTTAGACCTGAGGCAGAGCCTCTGCTTACTCCGCATTGCGATGCTAAGCTTTGAGCGTTGCGACACCCACTCAATCAAGACCTAGGCAGTGAACCTTTTGATGACGCGTCACGACGCTGTCCTGATTTCAGGGCCTAAAACCAACTCCTCCAAGACAATGCTCAACAATTCTCACATCCCTACTCTAACACCCTAACATAGGTAGGTACTTTTCCAAACTTCTATATCAACACAAAAGAAGCATATTCAATTACCAACCTCTATATAAACAATTATTCACCTCAATACACAAGAAATATATTCAATCCCCCTTAACACATTCACAACTCACAAAGACCTCAATTCATGTTAATATTATCATAACACTCTCCAAAATGCATGCAAGCAACTAATCAAAGCCAATTAGGCAAATTCCAAATTCTAAGGTTTATAAGGTATGAATTTGGACTTATACATTTCAATCTTATAAATAAAATTAGAGGAGAAAGAGGATAAAGAACTTACTTTACATGAGATGAGCTTGGAACCATCACTTGTTGCATCTAAATTAGCTCGAGGAAGAAGAAAATTTTTTGAAGAATTCTTTATGGTGTTCACATTTTTGGCCTTAAAGATGAATGAATAGTCCCATATTGATAGGAAAAGCTGATTTTTGAGTAAATAAATGAGTGGTTGGATTTATGCCATATTGACCATTCTAGTCCCTTCTCGAAATTACTATAGCAGCCCACAAATTTCGATTTTTGACTTGCATCTAATTCGAATTTGGAAAACTATCCAAGGTAGAGGTTATACTACTTGGTGTTAGTTTTCCGACGATATAAAGTTCATAACAATCGGAGATCGCATGAAAAATTATTCTTACAATACTATGGGCTATCCGAGTTGTATTATTGGTAAATTCTGTATCGGAACTGCGAAGAATTATTGATTACCCGAAAATTAACTTTGTGAGCATGTACATGCTTGAACATGATTTTCATAATGTAACATATCTTCCATAGCGTAATAATCATCGTCTCTGACAACATACAGTTATCGGGATTACCGAATGTTATAAATTCTCCCCCTTAAATATGATTCGTCCTCGAATACCTTCTGGGGTTTAACTCGGAGATTCGTCTTGGTTTGAGGATATCTACGACTCTACTATTGTTATCTTCCATAACTTCCTTTCTACTCTTCTGTTCGAGAACTTAATACTAAAACCTCAGGGAATCTCGTCTCATTCTACAATTAACTTTATGCATCATAGAAATTTCATTTTTAGATCTCTAATTATACTCACATCATCTATTTCAACTATTTACATAAGCTATCAATTCTAAAATTATACTATATTTGTGGTATGCCGTCTCACTCACCCTAGTTCCATTCTGGTTTAAAACCTCATATATCTCTTGTCATGACTGTTGGTTTCTATTAAGGTCCCAAGATCGATTATAAGCATGAAATAAATGTGAATACAATCAACGGAGGTGCGGAATACTCACAATGATCAGTTGAGTCGAGTGCGATGCGGTGATGAACAAAAATGAAATTCTACCCTCCAAATTCGGCCACTGCAGTGCAGATTTTGGGCTCACCATTTTCAGATTTGAGTCAAGAAATAGAGCTCCAATCTCCGTATAACGATTCTCGGCTCGTGGGTGGGTTTCCCTATCACCTTCGTATGTCTCCGTATATGTACTAGCACCAAGATTTGCAACAAAATCATCACATTTCCTTCTGCATTTCACGCCAAACAGCAACTGAACCAGAAGCATTTTTCAGCCCCTTGGGCGTGAACAAGATGGAGAGGAAAAAGAGAATTTTGTGTGTTAGGTTAATGGAAAAATGTATTACATTTACTTATATATTTTCCAAAAATAAAGTAAATGTTTTACCAAATATTTAGCTTTCAAAAAGTCAAACAAACTTAATCCAACAACCTTGAGTGTTCCACACTCTAACATCAACATCCATCACTATTCACTTCACTTTAATAAAGTGATAAGTTGTCAAGTCACATCACTCAAAGTGACAAGTGATTTGACGTTTGATGTGACTAATGATTCGACACTTGATGTGACTTGCGTGCCGCATTCGAATTCAAAATGCGAATGCACTCGCAAATACTCTCGGGCTCGGGTTCGTTAATTCCGAATTAACGAATTTTCCGTTGCGTCGCATTAAATATAATTTAAATTAAATAATCATGCAAGCATAATTACTTATTCACGTCGCTAACGAATTAATTCTAAATTAACTCGTTCGCCGAATTAAAATCCAATTTTAATTCCGCGTCGAATCCAATTTCGTTTAATATATCGAAATATTAGTTTACCGATTAATTCCAAATAATCGTTATCTCTCTTTAATTGATATTTTATCCTAGATAAAATATCTCCGAAATTAATCACATATTAATTAAAGTGCGAGTCATATATCATCGGTGAATCTTTGAGAAGTGACCCATGAGATCCCCGGATATGTTGGCAGTAAATTCGGTCGTTGAACTATCTGAATACGTAAGTACCTCGTACTACGTTTTACCGATTTATAAGACAAGATTGGCCTCTAGTAAAGCGCCATGCCTACCCAATTCTCCGGAAATATCCTTACAGGAATAAAGGATCTGTATCAGGCGTAGTATACGTAGTATTGCGTATTTCTATCCAGTATCGGATGATCCGATTAATTCCAAATTAATCGTTATCTCTCTTTAATTGATATTTTATCCTAGATAAAATATCTCCGAAATTAATCACATATTAATTAAAGTGCGAGTCATATATCATCGGTGAATCTTTGAGAAGTGACCCATGAGATCCCCGGATATGTTGGCAGTAAATTCGGTCGTTGAACTATCTGAATACGTAAGTACCTCGTACTACGTTTTACCGATTTATAAGACAAGATTGGCCTCTAGTAAAGCGCCATGCCTACCCAATTCTCCGGAAATATCCTTACAGGAATAAAGGATCTGTATCAGGCGTAGTATACGTAGTATTGCGTATTTCTATCCAGTATCGGATGATCACGTGCTAGGCTTGGGGTTGGAATTGTGTATGCCCCGTACGAAGCACATGTCAGATGTCTGGTAACTAGTCTCTATAATCGGATAAACCTGACCTTGTCATTTTATCTCGATAGCTGCAACATTTAAGAGTACTAATACTATATCCTACGTGACCATCATCTCCACTAAGACTGGAGTGATACTTCCGTCTTGACATCACACCCAACACACTACGATTCTCAATATACCCAGCATTGGCGTACACAGAACCTGTTAAAGCCCTGGACGACCGCAACCAAAGTATATTGATTGTCACAAGTATTAGCGGTGCAAGTCTCAAGGTTAAGACTAAATACACCTACCCTGATCTCGGACTTCCATATACACATAGTCATACTACCAATGGAATTCTGAGGGGTATATCCAGAGCGAAGCTGTTTCCCGTACCATCGGTGAAACACAACCTCCTACCACACTTGCATGAATATCCAATACCCAAATATATGAGAACTATGTAGTTGTGCCCTCACAACGCGCACAAGTGCAATACTAGTCTTTTACGTATTTAACGATGTCCAATCTCGATAATACTCTGACTAGGGATATTTAATGATTTATCCTTCCTGGACTGATACTGTCTCATATCATTCTCCGTCCATGAACAAATCATATGGACCTCTCATCATTTATACATCTATGTGATCTAATCACAAGTGATAAGAGTGCAATCTCCTTTGTCACATAGTTAATTTGTACAACAACACCATGATCTGTACAAATAGTGACGCTATGGGTCATAATTGTCCAACAATGACAACCATAATTCCTAAATATCACTAAGGACTTCCGTCATTCTTCATGTCTAAGGTGTCACTATTGTACTCTGTACTATTACTAATGACCTTTGCTTTCCCCTGACTTGAGTATACCTCGGTTCTTTACATACTCTTTATAATATAACCACTGTATTGGCCTTATAAGATATATCTTACTAGGTATTTCTTTAGCCCCACATACTAGATCTTATTTTAGCATTCATTATCATATCTTAACTAACTATTTGACCATTCTCTTTTCTTCTTACTAAGCTTCCATTGTTTATGAGTTCATTCCTTTGAGTTCTCACGTTTCTGGCTATCTATGAGTTTAAGACTTCGTAACTCATAGCTAACTTGTTCATGTAGTATCGTTGTCAACCGATGGCTCTCAGACTTAAGAATGTTAATTTTGGGTAGTCTTTCTGGCGATTCTTCTCAATTGGCTAACGATCAACCTTAATTGCATGCATACTTGTGCTTAAACCATATTCCATGTTATTGTGAATATAAATATTAGGAAATGGACATAAATATTTATATGTCCATTGTCTACCATTTTGATTTAATCCAATTAAATCAACATAAATATTAGGAAATGAATTAGTTCATGTTTGTCACTTTGATTTAATCCAATTAAATCAAGCCAAAACACCTATAATTACATATTTATAATTAGCATAATATCCTCAAATGGTAAAGATAATTATGAAATAACGACAAAGCACTTGTGTAACTATTGAATTAAATAACACTTGATTATCTTAGTTGATAATTATAATATCGAATATTATATTTTATCAAAATTAATCGGCTACCTAAGTGCTCAATGAGTACATTTCATATTGAGACTCTCTAAGTTCATACACGTTCTCCAGATAAGCCTAGTTCATATATACGCATTCGGCCATCTCATAATTCACGAAGAACACGAATGACCTTTCTGAACCATACAAGTCGAGGTCATCATATTTGTTTAACAATCCGTCTGTCGAAGGCTATCCAAGTTGTGTTGAGGAAACATAGAATGAATACACCGTCAAGTTTCCGAGGCGCACATCTAATATCGATATGTCCACGATTCTTTACAACTGATGCAATCCACCCTAACTGATCGGCTTTGGCCAAAGTCTTAAGAATCGTGACTTACTCACATAGATACATAAACCTCTTATGGTAAACAAATGGGCCGACTGATCCTATCTTGATTTGCATTTGATTAACGAGTGCATCGGTCCACACCCAACGAACATCTTGAGGTCAGACCATGAAAGGTTTCTGACATATATAACATCAAAGTGTGGAGGATCTCACACAAAATCAATCTTATCTTATAGTCAAAGGATCACATATGCTACCCTACTCGAGGAGATTTCTATTGATGGTGGTTTGTACTTTCAACTATTAGGAATCACTTGTTATTCATTCAGTATTTGCTCCAATGAATACACACATGTCTATATGAGCTTCCAAAGCTCACATTACATCGGGTTAAACCATTGGAACTCAAATTCCAATATACGACATGTGTTAGTCTTATAGGTTATAGGAATTCGACTGTATTATAAAACCAACGACTATGAATTTTTTACTTTAAGAATTTTTATAATAATAATATTATCTCACTGTCGAACCATCTGGTGTCCAGTATTACTAAATAAGTATTCTAAGATCGATATCATTTTCAATATATTTATACATCAATCTAATATGCATAATGACATTACTATTCATAAGGTTTGAAATGAAATATAGTTATTTTATTAATAAATAATAAAATATAATGTACAATATATTATTAGGATTGACGCTTCAAGCAACAACTCCAACATATATGTCATTATAACATCTAACCTATCTATTTATATAAAGAGCTACAACATTAGGTGCTTTGATAAAAATGCCATTTTAACACCATTATGCTATTAACGTCGTTAACGGAAAAAAAACGATTGATTGATACTAAATATAAAATTTAGTAGTGATATATATATATTTAAACTAAAATTTAAGTGGTGCATAAATAATTTTCCATATATAAATTCATAAGTTAATATATTTTATATTATATCTTTCAAATATTAATAAGAGCATATGCATTTTTCTAAATATAAGAATAAAGATATCGCCATTATTTTATTATAAAGTTTAAGATATCTATTCAAGTTTTCCGATGGCAACTACATAATTATTTTGTTCCACAATGTTTATATTAGAGACCCACTGTCACTTTTCAACTTATATATGATAGCTTTTTAACACTATCCTTTACATTTAGCTCAGTCTTTTTGAATAGTTCATGTCATTTGGGTAGGTAATGTGAGCCTACTGGTGAATGATATTAGTGTGATATCATGTTGAAATTTATTAGCCTAACTCAACCCAAATGTTAGATTGAAAGTTGGGGATTGCCTTATATTTAGAAACCAAAATAATTCTCAGCTAATGTATGACGTTTTCCTCAATAATATATATTTCACAAATATATTACGATTATATACATCTACTTAAATATATTAGTAGAGATATTGTCATTAGATGATATAGATTTTCGAATTATTATTGATAAATTTATAGATTATACGATAAATATATCAATTCAAATTATAATATATTTTATGGTGAATAATAGAGCGGCTGATGAACACTAAAAAGTACATGTTTATTAAAAAGAAAATTAATTATTTTACACTTATAGTTTCATTATTCCCCTTAATTTAGCACATTTGTGAAATATTAATTAAATTTCTGTTATATATATTTTTATTGTGATTTTTATTCATTATATATGTGAAATAATACTTTGGAAACATAACTAGAAAAATAGAAGTGACATTTGGATTTTGGACGCCAAAAACTTAAAAGGGCGCTGATGAGTGGTAATTATATCACTATTTCCCACTCATTTAACCTATTATTTTGTATAGTTTCTCGAGTTTTATGAACGTTTTGATGTGTTTTTATTTATTTTATAGATAAAAATAATATTGGGACTTAATGGAATCAACTCGGGGATAAAACAATGAAATTCAGAGGAAAAAAGGTCAAAAACGAAAATTTAATGTACGCGACAAGAAATGCAGTCCTAAATTTCAATTTTGCGCATGTTTCGTATTTTGCCCATAACTCTTTCATCCGATATCTGATTGAGCTAATTCAAGTTTCAGATTAAAGAAGACCCGAAGATCTACAACTTTGAAAGTCAAAATATTTTCGAATTTCGAAGTTTGGAAGGCCGAAATTGATGAATTTTCTAGTATATTTTGAGTAATTACAATAGTCATTTTCAAAATATAAAATAAAATTAATAAAATAATAAAAAAAAAATTGTCAAACTTCTACCAAACATGCTTCCATATTTGGTGCCATGTTTGATGCCATGTTTGGTGCCATATTTGGTGTCATGTCTGGTGGAGCAATCGGTGGAGCAATCGGTGGAGAAATTGGTGGAAGCCTTTAGTTTTTCCTATAAATACCAAGCCATTTCATTTGTAATTCTCATGCTTTCCTTATGTTTTTGTAAGGAATTTAAGGATTGCATCTTGTATATTAATTTTTAGTAATTTAATTTATGAATTTTTTTTTTCAGTAATAGTATTAGTTTTTTTTTTTTCTTCTATTTTCTTTCATGTTTAGTAGTTAGATTTCCGCTGGGGGAAGGGTGAAACTTTTATTATTTTAATTTAGATTAATCTCCCTTAATTATAATATGGAAATTATAATTCAAACTAAAAGGTTTACCGCCTTAATGGCTGGTTTTATTAATTTGACACCGCCTATATGGCTGGTCTTTAGGTGACAGATAATTACCGACTATATGGCTGGTTTATGGACAAATAATGATACCGCCTTTATGGATGGTTGGACTTAATTAAAATATGACTTAATGATGATACCACCTATATGGTCGGTTGGTAATATCACTGATAATTACATATTATAATAAGGGAGATTTCTAAATTAAAAATAGTAAAGATGGATCCCCCAACCCCCAACATTTTATTTTTATTCTAGGGAAGTGATGAAACACAATATCCACACACTTAATAATTGATTTTCTTTTTATGGGTAATTCTTTAGTTTACTTATTAGGTCTTAAGCTTAATGCATCTTGTTAACTGGCCATTAATAAGATTGATCTGATAAACTTAAAATAAACTTGACAAAGGAATTTTAGGTTTCAACCTTAGACTTAATAGTCCACGATCTTCTTTGAGGATAGATAACCCTTTAATAGATTTCCTTACAGGATAGACATATACTTGTCGGGCGGGGGTAGCCACTATTGGAACTTGAACTTAATGAATTCAGGTAATTTGGTTGACATAGACATATGGTTCAATTGGGTTATACTGGGTATTTGCGTCTGACCATCGACAAAGGCTTTTGCATATTTTCATGTTCCAGGTTAGCAAACTGATTTATTACACATATGTAAGAGAATTAATTCATCTTTAGAACAATATTGTGTGGAGTCACGACCCTAAATCTTTGAGTTTTTTTTTTATTTTCCTTAGTATTTTCTTTTGAGTCTGTTTTTATTTTAATTAGAAAATCCACATTCAACCAACCAAAAGCAATCAATTCCCTTCTCCCTATAATTAGATACCTGTAAATAAATAGTATCAATAATTAATAATAACAGTAGAAATTAAGTCCTCGTGAGATCGATATTTGTATACTACTTGAACGATACGTGCGCTTGCGTTATATGCGTGTGATTACCCACCGGTCAAGTTTTTGGCGCCGTTGCCGGGGACTTATTTTTCTTGAATTATTAATTTTGAAGCTATCTAATTTACTTGTATCTAATTTTTTTTATTATTTATATTTGTACTTTTTATTTCTTTCTTTTATTTTTCAGGTGGTTGAAAAATGGAACACTATTGGAGATAGAAAGATTACGAGCTTTACTAGAAGAATATATACCCCAAACCTGGGAGCAACAGTCCAATTTTCTGAGGCATGTTGGCCAACCCAACAATTATACATTTCAGAGAACCAAGCAATACTACATTTGCTCACCAGAACGCAATGGGGAGATGTGAGATATACGATGGTAACCACCTGAGCGATCAATGCATATACATTTCAGAGTGGCAGAATTAGAATCATTCAAGATACAAAAAACCATCACATTTTTCATCTTATCCACCATCTACCTACGATCTTCACCAACAATCAGAACCATCAGAGGAAGAACAATTGGTTGACATGCTCAAAGATTGGTTCAAGAAACAAGACGAAAAGTTGGATACAATGCTTGAAACATACCAGAATCAATTCAAAAGTATTCAGAGATAATCAGAAATCATTCAGAGACTGACAGATCAAATGAGACAATTAACAGAAAACCAGAGCTACATACCTGAAGAAGCATTTTCAGAAGAAACTGACAAAGCCTTCGAGTACCCAGAGTTCCACAATGAAACCTTAACAGAAGAGGAGGCTGAGCAGTATCAACAACCAGAGGTATCAATTCAGGAACCCAAACTAGCAAAGTCTCTATTTGATTTTTATTATTCTGACTCCGATGAAGAAGCTGAGCTATTTGTACCAAATGCACCAAAAATTGAGGATGAAATTCTGTGTCCTAAAAATGAAGATCTTGGATCTTCCATTGCACAAATGTTTGAAGAATATCTAACTGAGCCAGTCATATTAGAGGATGAAGACCTAAAATTAGACACATTTTTACATCCTCTGGTTAATACTTATGAAGCATGCATTTCACAGATGACAGATGAAGAAATGAATGCGGAAATCCTAAAATACATATGTGAAGAAAAGGTAGAGAAAGAATAAGAGCAAATGAAAGAGCAAATGTCAGACCTTATTGTAGATCCAGTGCATTTATGGGAAACATCGTTGTTTTGGGGAGTATAAATCAAAGACATCGCCCAAAAGCTTGACAGAATGGAACTTTCATTCCAAGTCAAGCACCATATGAGACCTCATGATTTTCTTTCTTTCTTTTTCAGGAACTGCTGGAGCGACAAAGTTTAAAAAGGCGGCACGAGTACTGAATGGGACAAAACTCTTTTTGCCACTAACCCGTTGGAAGAGACCCTTCAAAAGTAATGCGCATGGGATTGTCTTTAATCGGACGTCTAAAATGACACTGAAACCTCCTTGACAGAGTCACGTCTGGCTAAAGACGAAAAATTTAGCGCTAGCATGGAGGCAATCTGTTGGACAGTTATGACCCATAGCGTCACTATTTGTAAAAGACATTGTGGTTTTTGCACAAATTAACCATGTAGCAATGAAAATTACCTTTTATCATTTTGTAATTTATTTACTTGGATATATAAATGATAGAAGTCCTTATGATTAGTTCCGGATTGATAAGATATGAGACAGTATCAATCCATAAAGGTTTAGTCATTAAAACATCCATAGTCGTAGTATTATCGAGATTGGACATCGATAATGCAGAATAGACTAGTATTGCACTTGTGCGTGTTATGGAAGCATAACAACATAGTTCTCATATATTTAAGTATATGATACTTATGCAAGTGCGGTAGGAGTTTGTGTTTGCCGATGGTACGGAAACAGCTTCGCTCTGGATAAACCCCGAGGAATTCTATTGGTAGTGTGACTATGTGTCTATGGGAATCCGCATCAGGGTAGGTGTATTTGGTCTTAACTTGAGACTTGCATCGCTAGTACTTGTTACAATCGATATACTTTAGTTTTGGTCGTCCAGGACTTTAACAGATTCTGTGTACGCCTCTTCTGGGTTTATTGAGAATCGTAGTGTATTGGATGTGATGTCAAGAAGGAAGTATCACTTCAGTCATATGGAGATGATGATCACGCAGAGATACAAAACTGGTTCTCTATTGTGTTGCAACCATCGGGATAATATGACTTAGTCATGATTATCCGATTAAATAGACTAGTTGCTAGATATCCGATATATGCTTCGTACGAGGCAGACACTATTCCAGCCTCAGGCCTTGCATGTGACATCCGATACTGGATCACTATACGCAATATTACGTATACTACGCCTGACAAAGATTGTATATTCCATTAAGAATATTTCTGGAGAATTGGGTAGGCACGGTGCTTTACTAGAAGCCAACCATGTCTCGTAAATCGGTAAAAATATAGTACGAGGTACGTACGTGTTCGGATAGTCCGACGATCGGATTTACTGCCAATATATCCAGGGATCTCTTGGGTCGCTTCCCGAAGATTCCCCTATGACGTATGATTCGAACTTAATTAATCTAGGATTATTTACGGAGAGATTTTATCTGGGATAAAATACTATTTGAAGAGAGAGAAAGATTAATTTGGAATTAATCGATAAAATAATATATTCGATATATTAAACGAAATTAGATTTCAACGCGAAATTAAAATTTGATTTTTAATTCGGGCAAACAAGTTAATTTAGAATTAATTCGTTAGCGATGTGAATAGTAATTTTGCTAGGCATAATTATTTAATTACGTCGCGACTTAAGTTCGTTAATTCAGAATTAGCGAACCCGAGCCCGGGAGTGTTTGAGGGCCCACTTCGATTTTGAATTAAAATGGGGCCCACAAGTCACATCGCGAGTCACATCACTTGTCACTTTAGTGATAGACATCAAATCACCTTTTTGGTGAGTGACATGCTGTCACTGTTCATGATGTTGGTTGGTGTGGGCATTTAATGTCATTTTGGAGCCAAAATTGGCTTTGACTTTTGGGTAAGGATATACCAAATTTTTGGTAATTATTTTCATTATGTTTTGAGAAAACAAATTGCAAACAAAAGGAAAACTCTCTCTCTCTCCCACTCTCCTTGGCCGAGAGTTTCATTGAAGAACAATGAAGTAATTTTATTTTCTTCTCTTGCTAGCACAAACAAGGAATCATTACAAGGTGTTAGGGAAACCAATTTAAGAGCTTGAGATCCATTTAAAGCTTGGAGCTTGATCATCTTCATCAACAAAATCAACCTTGGAAAAGAGCTTCATCAAAGGGAAAATTTTTGTTGATTCTTCACATCCAAAGCCGATCTTTGTAAGTATGATTCCGCCATACTTCTTATGTGTATTCATTCCATTTCTATGCTTGAATGATCTTGGGACTAACCTAGAAACCCAACACAACCCATGCAATTTGTTGTAATTTTTGTTTTCATATTTTGTTTATACATGTTGTAGAGTTTTTAATTTTGTGTGTTATTTTTGTAGGGAAAAGCACAAACGGAGCATGTTAACACAGAAGGAATGATGTTTGGCAATCACAAAGAGAGAGCTAATTCATTAGTGGTGGCTGAGCAAGGAATGAATTTTTGAGACGCATCCTATAAATACCAAACGAGTGGCATATTGTGTACACAATTCTGTTGCCTTAATAATTACTTTGATTCGCTTTTTAATTTGTTTTTATTTCCTTTATTTTCACCGACAAGATCTAAACTTTTTGACTTTTCACGATTTATTTTAACGTTCATATAATAATTGTCATTTGATAGGTACTAATGCTATTTTTACTCACCCTTTTCAGGATCTATAAATTCAGCTCATCATTATTCTCTTCTACACATTCAGATAATCATACAAATAAGAGAGAGAAAATGGAAGCAACTTCACAGCAGCAAGTCAAGCGAATTTTTGTTTTCTGTGGATCCAACTCTGGTAATAAACCATAGTTCATTGAGGCTGCAAAGGTATTGAGGAGAGTCATAGCAGAACGAAATATGCACCTAGTATATGGCGGTGACAATCTTGGATTGATGGGAAGAATTTCAAAAGCCATTCAGGAGGATGGCAGTCAAGTTTTGGGAATCATTCCAAAAAATTTGGCGGACGAACACATAATCGGAAAAACAAATGGAGATGAACGCATTATCTCGGGGATGTCTGAATAACTCATTGAAATGGTCAATACTTCTGATGCGTTTATTGTTTTACCAGATGGGCTCAGAACTTTCAAAGAGATCTTCACAGTGGCATCATGGGCACACTTGAACATTCATCATAAGCCTATTGGATTACTCAACATTGAACATTTTTCCGATTTTCTGTTTGTATTTCTTGCGGAAGCCAAAAGACATGAGTTCGTCACAAAATCAGTATATGATGTTTTCCTGATTGCAACAAAGGCCGAAGAATTAATTGACCAAATTCTAGCATTTGAACCAAAAATCGACCACATTCTTTCCAAGTTGAACTGGTCAGATAGCGATTGTGGTAAGAAGCGTAAATTGGACATAGATCTTAATCGGTAATTTTTTCGGTGAATTTCAGATAATCAAGTAATATCTTCTAAACTCATCTTCTACTGTTTAAGACATTGGGGACAATGTCTCATTTAAGTTTGGGGGATGAGAATAATTAACTAGTATTTTGTTTTGTTTTGTTATTTTGTTTTGTTTGATGTTTTTATTTTTTATTTTTAGTCTAATTTTTTTTTCCTAAAAAATACAAAAAATTGAAAATTTTTAAAAAATTACAAAAATATTTTGCGTTTTTATTTTGACTAAAAATGTGAAATTGGTGAAAGATAGTTGTGTAAGGAGTTTCCACTCCTAATATGTATCTCAAACCCATTTTTTGAAACAAGTTAATTTTTGTTTATTTCCGTTTGAATTATTAATTTGTGAATTCTCCATAAAACTGACTAAAATGGATCTTAATATGCTCAGTTGGCAGGTATTATCATTATGCATGGTAACATACGGACATGAGATGTATTTAAAAAGCTTTTAATATTTAGTGTTCTAATTAATTGGAGAAAACATCTATAAATGACAATGGAGTAAAAAAAAATCTGTATAAAAATAAAACATCTAAGATTCGAGTTATTAAGTTCGTAGGGGTGTTTTAACACTTAGTGCCCTAAAACCAACTGGTTTGGGAGTCACTGGCCCAAAGTTCGTTACATGGATCGAAGATGTTGTAAAATATATATATATATATCTGAAGTCTGAGTAATTAAGTCTGTAGGGGTGTCTTAACACATAGTGCCTTAAAGCCAACTAGTTTGGGAGCCACTGGCCCAAAGCTCGCTACATAGACGGAAGATATTGTATATAAATAAATAAAATAAAATCAGAAAAAGAAAGAAAAATCAGGAAAATTATTCCATTGCTACAAAAAGGTGTGAAATGTGATAGAACTTTAAGACAAAAATATCACTCTATTTTCAACTACACTTGTGACTATTGCGGGAAAAATGAGTTGATTAATATTTTGTTGACTGTGTATATGGAGTATGGTAAAAATAATCAGAGAATTTACTTATTCAGTAATTTAGAAAGAAAGAAAACAACTAGTAAATTGGAGTAAAGTTTCACCTGATTAGTCACTAACTTCTTTATTCTATTTTCTCTTATTTTTTTGCTTTTGTGTGCATTAGTTTTACTATCTTTTTACTTTTATCAAACGTTTATGGGTATCGTTGTTGTAAACCCTCACGAGCCTACAACTCGTCCACTAGGGACACCTATGGGTTTAAAGGTTTGTTGTATATGCTAAATGCAATTGTGATCAGCTTAATTTTATTTTAAAATTATTTATGTTATTTTATTTTGTTGTTTTGCTCGAGGACTAGCAAAATGTTAGGTTTGGAGGTGTGATGAGTGGTAATTATGTCACGATTTTCCACTCATTTAACTTAATATTTTGTATAATTTCTCGAGTTTTATGAACATTTTGATGTGTTTTTGTTTTTTTGTAAATAAAAATAATATTGGGACTTAATGGAATCAACTCGGGGCTAAAACGATGAAATTCGGAGGAAAAAAGGTCAAAAATGAAAATTTAATGTACGCTACAAGAAATGCAGTTCTAAATTCCAATTTTGCGCATATTTCGTATTTTGGCCATAAATTTTTCATCCAATATCCGATTGAGCTGATTCAAGTTGCAGATTAAAGAAGACTCGAAAATCTACAACTTTGAAAGTTAAAATATTTTCGAATTCCGAAGTTTGGAAGGCCGAAATTGATGAATACTCTAGTATATTTTGAGTAATTACTATAATCATTTTCAAAATATAAAATAAAATTAATAAAATAAAAAAATAAAAATGGTCAAACTTCTACCAAACATGCTTCCATGTTTGGTGCCATGTTTGATGTCATATTTGGTGTCATGTTTGGTGCCATGTCTGGTGGAGCAATCGGTGGAGAAATTGGTGGAAGCCTTTAGTTTTTCATATAAATAACAAGCCATTTCATTTGTAATTCTCATATTTTCCTTAGGTTTTTGTAAGGAATTTAAGGATTGCATCTTGTGTGTTTATTTTTAGTGATTTAATTTATGAATTTTTATTTTCAGTAATAGTAGTGGTTTGTTTTTCTTCTCTTTTCTTTTATGTTTAGTAGTTAGATTTCCGCTGGGGAAGGGTGAAGCTTTTATTATTTTAATTTAGATTAATCTCCCTTAATTATAATATGGAAATTATAATTCAAACTAAAAGGTTTACCGCCTTAATGACTGGTTTTATTAATTTGACATAATGTGACACCGCCTATATGGCTGGTCTTTAGGTGATAGATAATTACCGCCTATATGACTGGTTTATGGATAAATAATGATACCGTCTTTATGGATGGTTTGACTTAATTAAAATATGACTTAATGAGGATACTGCCTATATGGTCGGTTGGTAATATCACTGATAATTCCATATTATAATAAGGGAGATTTCTAAATTAGAAATAGTAAAGGTGGATTCCCCAACCCCCAACATTTTATTTTTATTCTAGGGAAGTGATGAAACACAATATCCACACACTTAATAATTGATTTTATTTTTATGGGTAATTCTTTAGTTTACTTATTAAGTCTTAAGCTTAATGCATCTTGTTTACTGGCCACTAATAAGATTGATCTGATAAACTTAAATAAACTTGACAAAGGAATTTTAGGTTTCAGCCTTAGACTTAACAGCCCACGATCTTTTTTTAGGATAGATAACCCTTAATAGATTTCTTTACAGGATAGACATATACCTGTCGGGCGGGTAGCCACTATTGGAACTTGAACTTAATGAATCTAGGTAATTTGGTTGACATAGACATATGGTTCAATTGGATTATACTGGGTATTTGCGTTTAACCATCGACAGAGGCTTTTGCATATTTTCGTGTTCCAGGTTAGCAAACTGATTTATTACACATATGTAAGAGAATTAATTCATCTTTAGAACAATATTGTGTGGAGTCACGACCCTAAATCTTTGAGTCTGTTTTTTTTTTTTTTTTTTATTTTCCTTAGTATTTTCTTTTGAGTCTGTTTTTATTTTAATTAGCAAATCCACATTCAACCAACCACAAGCAATCAATTCTCTTCTCCCTATATTAGATACCTGTAATTAAATAGTATCAATAATTAATAACAACAGTAGGAATTAAGTCCTCGTGGGATCGATATTTTTATACTACTTGAACGATACGTGCTCTTGCGTTATACGCGTGTGATTACGCACCGGTCAGGCGCTCTAATAGTGTACAATTTCGGAAATTTAAACTTAACGCAATTTTCTTATTTTGGCCATAAATTTTTACTCCGATATCTGATTGAGGCGATTCCAGTTCAAGATGAAAGAAACTCAAATATCTACAATTTTGTTCTTTACAAGATTTTCTAATTATGAGATTTTCAAGGTTGAAATTAGTGAAGAAATCAATATATGTTGCATGTAATTTTAATTATTAGAAAATAAAGTAAAAAATAAAAAAGTAAAAAAGTAATAATAATAATAATAATAGTTGAAATGTCATAATCCATTTTAGGTGGATTGTAACAAATGTTTGCAAAATGATCAATAAAAATCAAAAAAAGAAAAAAGAAAAAATAATTAGTAAAAGTTTATTATTTGTATTTGATTTGGAAAGTTGTAATTAAAATTGAGAGATGAGTACTTCTACTATAAATAGAGGTGCTCACATCTCATTTTCTACATCTTTCTTTCATTTTATCTCTTGAAGATTTTGGACGAAATGTCTCTTGTGTTTTATTTTCTTGTAATTTCTTTTTTCTTTCAGTAATAAAATTATGTGTGTTTTTATTCAAAGTATAAGTAGCTAATTTCATTCTGTTATGCTAAAAGGTGAAACTCTAAATATGAGGAATATAAATTAATCTTAATTATATTATAATATGTGAATTGTAATTTGAAAACTAATATTTAATCTTCTCTTATATTTGAGGGTATCTTGATTCGTTGTAGACAATCAAATTTTGATTGGAAAGTTAATACTTTACCACATATTATATGAGAGAATAATTTAAATCTGGATTAATTATCGACAAACTTTGTTTTCGTCTTTATGAATGATTTTATTTATTTGGCATAATTGAGTACCTAAATGAACTTAACATAGACATATGTTATCACCGCCTTTATCGCTGACTTTATATATTTTGGCATAATTAATTCCTTAAGTAAATTAATTGGGTAATAATGATAATCTATATATTATAAAAAAAAAATAAGATTTCTGTATACTTGAAATATTAAGAGTGTATTTCCTAAACCCAACATTCTAATTTATTATTGTAGTTCAATTTAAAATTGTCTATCTCTTCAAACAATTCAACCTTTTCTTTTCACTCAATTACTATTTTAGTTTACTAAATCTATTCTCAGTGGATCGACCTCAGACTTACCGGGTTTTTTTTTTTATTATTTCGACACTTTTAAACTTGAGAATAAAGAATCAATTTGTGAGTATGTCAGCGACATCAAGAGTGGGTACCTATGTCCAAGTACGATGCCAATTCTATACTTTGATAAAATATTTAGCTCATTAGTATCAATTGGGGAAAAAATTAGTCACTCAAAATAAATCTCGGATGGCTAAATATTTTATAATGATGAAGATATATTTTCTATGAAATATTTTAATTGATTATTATTTATTATTAATAAAGTTCCACACGTGGATAAAATATTAGAAGCTGGAAAGTTTAATAAAAAATCGAAGAATGATTTGCAATAATTAAAAAATAATCAATAAATTAGATTTTAATCGATAAGGGTAAAGTTAATATTTCACATAATTGTGAATAAAAAGTTCAAACTTATCTCTCAAGATCCTCCATAAATCATTAAAAATTACTCATTCATGATTAAAAAAAAGGTTTAACAATCTAAGTCAATATAAATATTGTCAATTTTGATACAAATAGAAAAATTTATCATTATTTAATAATATACAATAAGTCAAGGACGTTGGTGTTACTATCTCGGTAAAATAATTCTTTTAGAACGAAATATACTTTTACTCATTTTTATTGTTTTTAATTAAGTCATTTTATATTCATATAAAATCATCAATCAAAAAAAAAAAAAAAAAAAAAGTAGATTAAAATTGAAATCGGATAATTTTTATAAATCTAAAATTGGATAATTAAATGGTTATAATCGCTCGAAATTTAGTCATAATCACTTAAAAATCAATATCGATTTAAAATTATTAAAATCAATAAAATCAAATCGATTAAATAGTGATTAATCGTGGATGGACAGGGGCTCTTAAGTAGTAAGTGTCGAGGAGACGCTCGAATGTTGACCAACATAAAAAGACTTATCTGCCATTGAGTACTCACATACCATTTTGCTTATCTTAATTAATGCACAAAAATAAAGAATTCCAAACTCATAATTTTGCTTTAAAAAAATTACAACATTTCTTCTAATTTTAGAATAAGATCAAATTAAATTAATTATTTTTTTAATAGGTGAAATATGAGAGTTTAAATATTTCAAACCATCTTATACACATAAATTCAAATTTACATGCACATCAAATATGAAAAATTTACCTTCCAAATTCAGTTGGCAAATAACATTATGTTCATTAATTGATGCAGTATTAGCCGATACATTATCAAATCCAATAGTTAATTTTTTTTTACACTAATTCATATTGCTGGAAAATATTACTAATCATTACATAAATATTATGTGCAGTGTGTGTATCATCAAAAAGCCGAAATACAATAATTTTTTTTGAATAAATCATGAATCATCAATCCAATGACATGTCACACCCATGTATGAATGTGACATAATGGTCAATCCATATGTCACTACAAATTAAAACATTATCTTTAAGTTTAAAAAATAATTCATTTAAATTATTTTGACATTTTGCATACAATTACATTATTTTTCTTTCATATGTCATCATAGTAAGTTTACATACAACATGATTCAAATTTTTATGTATTAAATTATTAAAATACGCTTTTTCACCAAAAGTAAAAGTTAAATGTCCAATGACAATAAATTTAGTTAGATTATCTTTCCATTGAGATTCATTATATTTAAATAATTAATAGAAAAAAAAACCTGGACCAGAAGTAGAAATCCTTATCATTTGTGTTTGTGTTGTATCAATCTCAAACTCAACTTTATGAGTATTCCTCATATGACCCGTCATAATTCTATACCCACCGGTGTATTTGTAAATTTTTCCACAATAATTACAGATATCATTATATTCACCAGTGACATCATTCACAATCATAGTGAACTATTTTATCAACATTTCATAAAATCGATTTCTCACGTGAATACGTGAAGTCATTTCGCTTGTGGTATGTTGAGTGGTATCCTTAGCCTCAGGAATGTTAGTGGTGTGTGATGAGTTTGCCATTATAATGAAAAGATTGAGATAATAAGAGAATAAATTGATTGAATATATGAGATTTGAGAAATTGTTAGTGTGAGAAGAGTAAATGATTTTTTGATTTTGAAAAATGAGTTAAAAAGTTATTTATAGTGTTTTTTGAATTTTATGATGTTTAAAATTCCCCCAAAATATAGTTGTTGGGAGAGGCAAATTAGACATTTTAAAATTTTGTTATTATTAAAAAATATTACCGTTACGGTTAACAGTTGAAACCGTTAGCCATTACGGTTCAAACCAGAATTGTAACTATTACGGTTCGAACCGGTTCAACCGCCCAAATCAGCGGTTGGAATTTTGCCTCCACCATAGCCGAACCGGACTCAACCTATTTGGTTACAATTACGATTCAGTTGCATAGTTAACTTTTGATTTACGTGTTAGTCAACAGTTCAGTTGCGATTCGGTTACGATTCTGAACTACAATTGTGTGAATGTCTATTTGGCTCCACCCACTAGATGCTTAATATGAAAACTATCATGAAAATATAAAATTACTTGGTTGTTCATCAATCCAACTTTTTATCTCCTGATTACTAATTTTATATCTTCTTATAACTCTCACTATTTCATAGATGTTATGATCGATTATATATATTCATACAAAATCATCAATCAAATATATATATTAAAAAGTAAAAGTAGATTAAAAATTGAAACCAGATAATTTTTTTATAAATAAGAAAATTAGATAATTAATTGATCATAATCACTTAAAAATTAATATCGATTTAAAATTACTAAAATCAATTAATAGTGGCTTACTTAAGAAGCAAGCTGCAAGCGTCAAGGAGAGTCTCGAATGTGGACCAATATAAAAAGACTGATCTGCCCTTGAGTACTCGGATACCATTTTGCTTTTCTTAATAATGCACAAAAAGAAAAAAAAATTCCAAACTCTTAATAATTTTACGCCACACGATTTACCAACCCTTCCATCAGCCCTTGAATACTTTTACAAAGGTTTATGTACAGAGAATGAACTATAAAAACGTTTAAAATAAACCCCCCAAAAAAAAAAAACAGAGAGAGAAGCGAAAATGAAAATAGCGACTGCCTTTTTGCTTCTATTGGCCTCGCATTCATCCCATCAGAAGCTGAAACAACGAGCTTGCAGCTGAAGCCTCGATCTTTCGAATCCTTTAACGTTAGTTATATTAAGGTGCGATCATTACTGTTTGTTTGCTCGTTTTTTGTTTTATAATTTCCTGAATAAATAATTTATATATTTTATAATTTCTTTATTTTTGAACCAAAAATAGAATTTAGAGAGCTGTTCTTACACGGTGGTTATAACGACAAGCTGTTCCTCAGTCAAGTACACTCGCGATCAGATTAGTATTGCTTTTGGTGATGCGTATGGCAATCAGGTCTGTTCATTTATTTTTTAAGAGAATCTTTTAATTACTTGAGGTTTTAGGCGGTAAATTAGTTTTTTTTCTTCCTTAATTAGAAAGTAATCTAAATATTTACATGCGTAATTTTTGATTTCTTATAATATTTGAGAGGAAAGTGGGAAACAAATTATATTGGGTCAAAGTTCAATTGGCCGGTGTTAATAAATGCATCAATGTAGGGTCAGTTTGGGATTGAACTCTTTCTGGGGTTTAATCAACCACCGGTGTTAATAAATGCATCAATGTAGGGTCAGTTTGGGATTGAACTATTATTGGGGTTTAATCAATCATTGTTGTGAAGTAGAATCACCTGGTGATTAAGTTCTCTGCCACGGAAACGGGTTCGTAGTGTTTGTGACTGGGTTTTTTTTAATCTTCTTTTAATTTCTCAGCTACAGGTGAATTGGTACAAATTTGTGTGTTGTGTTTGAGAATGCTTTCTGTCGTAGATGTTTTCCAAAGCATTTGCTACTCGAGGAAGTGCTTCTTGCTATTAAACCAGCTATTTGTTTGTCAGTCTACCACTATAATACAAGTAGTCAATAACTTGTGCCTACTTGAAAATGTTTCAGCAAACTATAATTAGTCTCAAACTAACATAAAGTCGTCACAATTCACAAATAGAGCCGCTCGAATTCAAAGTATTCTTGGCCTGGCTATAAATCAAACTTCTTAGGTAAGTTTTAATGTTTTAAGGGATTTTTAGTTGAATTCTTATTATATATTCGTAGATATGTTCTTTGAGTTGAATTCCTGTCAACTGTTTGTAGATATGTTCTTGCTGCATATTAAATACCCCTGAATGCTTGTGACCTAGTAGTAGACTGCATTTTTTTTTTTTGGGTTTCTAGAGGTCAGATTTATCTGGAAATATAAAACTAACTTATTTTTATAGTTAATGTGGATATTGTATGTTACTAATGGTTTTGAAACACTGGTAATCAGATTTATGCACCGAGACTGGATGACCCATCTACCATGACATTCGAAAGCTGTTCGTCCGATACATTTCAGATGAGCGGACCATGTGCATATCAAATCTGTTACGTATATTTGTATCGAACTGGACCCGATGGTTGGAAACCAGAGAGTGTGAAGATTTACGGTGCTAATTCGAGAGCAGTTACATTTTACTACAACACCTATATTCCCAGTGATATCTGGTATGGATTTGATTTGTGCTATAGTGCTGCTGCTTCACATCAACAACGAGTTCCGAGATGGTTTGTGTATGTGATTATGGGATTTGTCCTTAGTGCTATGTTGTAAGATCCCAATTATCATTTGCTATTAGTTGTGTTTCTAGGATTACATATATGCAAATTGTTATAGACTGATTGTCGATCCATGTCTGTAAGCATTATTATGTGATATTTGTAAACCCCATTGTTGTTTTGGTTATTAACTACTTTTATTTAGACTATTCACACTGGGTTGTTGGCTATTTGGCTTTTGGCTAAAAGCAATTGAGAGTGTCAATGGAGAAGCACTTTTTAACAATGTAGAAGCACTTGTGCCAATGCCAATAGACACTTGGATTGTTTCCTAGAACAATTTCTAAGGGACAGAGAGACACTTGGATTATTTCTTGAAAGATCACTCACTCATCAAGTGCTCTTATATTGAAAGAGTCAGATGCTTAATGTGAAGACATGATTGTTGGTTTTTATGCAGCAATGCTCTTTTTTTCTTTACTTCCCAGTTTCGTATCTGTGAAATCTTCTTCTTATATATCACTTATGTTGCTCTTTGGCTCTATCCACTGGATGCTTAATAAATTAGCGGTTGTCTCCCCATTATCAATCTTATATCTTCCAATAATTCTCACTATTTCATAAATGTTATGATTCATTTTGCGTGTGTGTATATATATATATAGATTATCTATTTATTTTATTTTATGGTTATGCGACTATAAAAGGAAGTTTCACCTTCTTATTTATACAAACTTGAACTATGAATAATATGAGATGAGAATGAGTTCTTACAGTTGAAGAATATGAGTTTTATATTTTGTTACAATTTTCTCTCTTTGCCTTTATTATTTAACAATAGCAAATATGTCGAAAATTTGAAACCATGGACTATGCAAAACATGGGAATGGAGTGTGAACAAGTAGTAATTTTCTTGTTCAAGACACTTATGTTATGTATAATAAGTCATTGGTTCAATTTCTCATGGTGACGTTCTTATTTTCATAGTCTTCTAATTTTGTTCTTCCTTCCTTTAGGGTTTAGTAAATGGTGATCCGTTAAGTGAAAATTAGTCTTTATAAAAGTGGTATATGCTTTCAAATTCTCATTTTTAATGATTAAATATTATTATATTTATAAAGAAAATACTTAATTTTTTCTTAAACTTATAAAAAAAAACATGAGTATGATTCTGATTTTTTTTTTTTTTTTTTTTTTTTTTTTTTTTTTTTTTGTATTAATTATTTTCACTTGTAAATATGAAAAATTGATTGGAAATTTTTTCTTTCAAAAATTAGGCAAATACCTAATTTCTAGACAAAATTGCTCCTCTCACCATTTCCCTATCTCAAATATTAAGGGGGGTGTATTCAATTGAGATTTTAAAAGACTTTTATAGGTTAAATAAGTCATGTTGTATTCAATTAAGATTTTTAAATAATCTAAAAAGTCTTGTGGTGTTCCATTAAGACTATTAGGATTTTTTAAAGAAGATATCCAAATATAGTGATATTCAATCAAGACTTTAAACAAGTAATAAAAAGTCTTATGGTATTGAAAAATGTACTTATTTTGAAGGATTTTTTTACATGTGTCATTGTGTGAGACTTATTACTGGAAAGTATAAATATCAAACCTTCTAAAAAAATTTACTCTAACCCATCAGACTTTTAACGTGAGATTTTTTTAGTTTTTAGAAAAGAGAAGATGAACAGACATGTTAGCTCTTCGTGAATAATGCACTTATTTATTCGCAAGTTCTTTTTTTTCAGCAATTTTTTCAACCCTAATTGTTGGATTAATGAGTGTCGATTTCTGTTGGGTTTTTATTGTAGACCTACGTAAGAAGCATTAACATGAGCTTGAAAATCTTATACCAACACCGTTATTGTTTTGCAGGCTCGTATATTTTTTTTTATATACATATATTTAAATGGAGGATTCAGAACAAGGAAAAATGAAATGACATAGAGAAAGAATTATGAATCTTGGATAATTAATGATACCAAAGAGTTAGGATGATTTATTAGTATTTTGATCATGTTGGGTTGAACTATTTTTTTTGTTTGTTTGTGCTATTTTGTTTTTATTTTGGTATTACTATTGTTATTGTAATTTGGTAAAACTATTTTGATACTTGTGGATGCTGGTTTTTCGCCCGAGGTCCACAATCGAGAATTTGTAGGTTGAGGCACTAGCGATCATGCAAAACAAAGGTAGAGTGAGCAGGGAGTACTGTCCACCAGTGTGGTGGGTGCTGTATGCACTCCGACGCTCAAGTCAGTATGAAGACGAGCTGTGTATAATGGAAGAACAAGGTCGAAAGTTACCTTGACTTCTGTTGACTGCCGTGAGGGCTGTGGCTATTGTTTAGAGAGTATGAAGCTTTGAGAGCTCAATTATCGAGCTCAGACTTGAATCCATAAGTTCTGAATTATGTTGCTATTTATAGGATCAATGATATCACCTTTTGAGCTGGCTTTTTAGCTATAATTAGCAAAGAGGCGCTAGTAACATACTTAATGTTTCTGCTTTCGGCGAGAGGGAAAATAATTTGCATGTGAAGTTGATATGGTTGGAAAAGTGGTTCGTCTTTAAGCTGGTGGTTTTGTCTTAGTTTAATAATGTAAAATTTTATGGGCCGGGTCAATGTCTTTGGGTTTTTGTTTGGTGATGGATTTGAAGTGAAAAGATAATTTTACCCTTGGTCCAAATTTGGCCCCTACAGTTTGTTCCCTACTCTTTAAGTTAAATAGTTTTTGACTTAGAGTAAACTACTGAGTGTATTGTCAAGGATTTGATAGACGTCTTCAATTTTATCTAGAGTAGCCGAAAATTAAGACTTCAACTTAATTCTAAAAAAAACGTGGGGAATGTTCTCAATCGACCGAACCTGATGAAGGTCAGGATGATCCTCATACTACAGGTTGAAAGATCAGGGGAATTTTTAATGTCATCTGGACCATATGAAGGCCAAGTCTTCAACTTGACTCTATCTGAGTCAACGGGGAATGTTCCCAATCAACTGAACTTGATGAAGGTCAGGATAATCCCATACTACAGGTTGAAAGACCAAGGGAGTCTTTAATGTCGTCTGGACCAGATGAAGGCCAGGTCTTCAACTTGACTCTACCTGAGTTAATGGAGAATGTTCTCAGTTGACTGAACCTGATGAAGGTCAGGATAATCCTCATAATACGGGTCGAAATACAAAGAGAGTCTTTAATGTTGTATGGACCAGATGAAGGCCAGGTCTTCAACTTGACTCTACCTGAGTTAATAGGGAATGTTCCCAGTCGACTGAACCTGATGAAGGTCGGGATAATCCCCATACTACGGGTTGAAAGACAGAGGAGTTTTTAATGTCGTCTGGATCAGATGAAGGACAGGTCTTCAACTTGACTCTACCCGAGTCAATGAGGGATGTTCCCAGTGGAATGAACCTGATGAAGGTCAGGATAATCCCCATACTACGGGTTGAAAGACCAGGATAGTCTTTAATGTAGTCTGGACCAGATGAAGGCCATGTTTTCAACTTGACTCTACCTGAGTCAAGTGGGGATGTTCCCAGTCGACTGAACCTGGTGAAGGTCAGGATAATCCTCATACTACGGGTCGAAAAACAAGGGGAGTCTTTAATGTCGTCTGGACCAGATGAAGGCCAGGTCTTCAACTTGACTCTATCTGATTCAATGGGAAATATTCCCAATCGACTGAAGGTCAGGATGTATGGGTATAGTGTCGAATGTGGTAATCAACAAGTTCCAAGCTTTGGGCGTGTAGATGTCGAATGAGATGTACATCAAGTCTCAAGAAATACATGTGTAGTAGTATCTATGATAATCCCCAAGCTACTTATTAGATGACGTCGAATGAGATTCATTGTGGGAAACGCTTTCCTCGCGCAGCTGAAGTGACTTAGGCACACAGATCGGACTTGAAAATTTTTTCTACTTTCCCCTTCCTTTAGCCGAATCTGACCAGCATGTATATGTTGGGGTTGGTGCTCAGAGCGCCAATTCACGGTTGTATTTCTTTGTAAATACTTCTGTAAAATATTATTATTATGAATAATATATGCAGTTTCTATAATATAATCTATCTTTTTATATGGTAAAGACGTAATGACCCTAGAATGATTAGTCATGATACAGTTGCAAAAGCGTCGCAACGAACATTGAGTTGTATAATGACGTTGTCATTCTCAGACAGTTCTGTTCAAGGTTTACACTACTTGGTCAGTATAGTAAACCCGTTGAGACCGGTACATGTCGTATACTGGAATATATGATTCCAATGGTTTCTCAATGAACCATAAGTCTTGGAGACTAGTATAGACGTGTGTGAGTTTTATAGCGGATAAACACTGAACGACTCACCGAAGATTCTTAATGGATGGTACACCAGCGTCAATAAGAATCTTCTTGGGTTGAGTAGCACTTGTGATTCTTAGACTTGAGATGCCATTATGGGCACATGAGACATCTTCTACACTTAATGGCAGTCACGTCACCGATCTATTTAGATCAGACCTCCCTCTGTTCGTTGGGTGTAGATAGATCCTCAGGGTGTCCTATGTGTATCAAGATAGGATCCATCAGTTCTGTGTACCAGAGCATAAGTAGTCCATATAATTAGCAATCAGATAAAACCATGGGCCCGTGGTAAAGTTTAGAAGCTAGTTCTAAACATTCTTTTGAGATTGCTAATAGAATAGTCGACTGGATAATCCCCATAGAGATTTGACGTTTACATCTATATATATGGGATATATCCGGATACCTGTGACAGAGGAATTATACATTTGCCATGACCTCGGCCTGTATGATTCAGCAAGTTTATCCGTGATCGTCATAATTTACGGGTGGATAAATTATGGATACGAAATTGGATTTCGTGACGGATATACCTGAATCTAGAGAGTTTCAATAATGAAATAAACTCCTAGAGCACTAGAGCAACATTAATAATAATATTGATTGTTTATAAGTCGTTTAAAGGTTAAACGCAAATTACATGTGTAGGGACCCGATAGTCATTTACTTAATTATTGTGTATTTACATTTAATGCTTGATTAATTTAAATACACATTAATTAATTTTAAAATTGAGATATTTGACTTATATCATAAATGAATATATGTATTTAATATTTAATATAAATATAATACATATATTTAATATATTTGTATTTAATTAATTAATTAATTGTTAAATGATTAAATTAATTAAAATATAAATATCTTAAGATTTAGATATTTGTATTAAATGATTGAGTTGCCTTTGTTGACTTAAAATAAATATCTATAAAGGTGTTATTAGATATTTATGCAAGTTGATTGAATAAATTTGAAATGAAAAATGAAATTACATGACTTGTGTTTGAATTTATGAAATTCGGCCAAGGCACTTTTGTTGCATGTATATATTTTTTTTCATTTCATTTTTCTTAACCTAATACACTTTAAAGAGATAAACTCCATTGAATAAGCCAAAGGAAGCTTGAGAAAAGAAAGACAAAATCAAGAAAGCTTGGATTTTTAGTAAGTTTCTTGAACTTGCTATTAGTAAGGAAATTGTTCCTTAGGTTCTAGGCTTTAATATATGATATTCTTAGGTTATTTCTTTCTTTGTTCCTTGTGATTTTTGTTGATGGAAGTTTTGATGGAGGTGTAAAGCATGTGTGATGAAGGAAGTGTATGACTATTGTAGTAATAAGCTTTCTTTTAAGGTTTTGGAAATCATGTTGCTAATCTAGAGTTGTTGACCCACTCTTAAATGACCTAGATTTGATCTTGAGTTGTTTCATTGTGTTGAGACTTTAATTGGATGAAAGAATGATGATTGAAGTAATTGATTTAACCAATTTGGTCTAATTTGTTCATTTTGAAGAAATTGAGAAATTAGGGTTCATGACCAATTCCAAATTTGGGGCTTTTCATTTATGTTGTGTATTTGGATGTGTATATGATGCATATAAAGTTTCATGTTGATTGGATTACATCTTGATGTGTTTTGATGCATGAAATGACAAAATGCACAAACCCCCCCTAATGGATGCATTCGGCCAAGGTGAAGAAATTTGGGGATTTGGGTTGCCTTGGTGTTTTGATGTTTTGAACATGCTAAGTTCATCCTAGAAATGATTTAGAATCATTCAAAATTGATTTGATCAATTTCGGATTAAAATGGACTAAATACCAAGTGTAAGGGTAATTCGGTAAATTCACTTAAATATGATTTATTGAATTTTGTTTTCATAATTTGATTATTGGAATATTAAATAAATATGTTTATTTAATCAATCCGAGAAAAAGTTTTGAAATCTGAAAATATGATTTTCACCGCTTCCGCCGCGTTACCGGATTCAGCCCCTAGAAAACCCTTTCGAAATGGTATCAGAGCGAGTCTGATTCTAGGCCGCTTAAAATGGTTAGCTTTATTTAAATCATGTATTCTAGACTTTATACATGCTTATTAGAAACTGAATCGATTAGATTTAGGGTGTATGACACTTAACGGAAAAATCCCTAATTGATAAGGTTTTAATGTAATTATGTATTTGATGCATGTTATGTGGTCCGTCTTGTCAATACGGTTTATGAATGCTTATCCGTGACTACATTCGAGACCGTGCCTCTGCTGTGAGGGTGTAGCCGATAGAGATTTATTTATACCGGATGTATATCAGATACTAGATAAATTCAAGCGAAAGCGGAATTCTGAACGTGCCCTAGCTGTCAGGATTATGTGAGTAACTTGAGTTTATCATTGACGAGTTTAACCTTGGTACGTCTCCTTGTGGGCCTGCCTTCGCAGCGACAACGAGAAACGACTAGGACCGGAAACTAAGGAGTCACTACTGAGTGATTAACAAATGAGTTGTCTACCTGATGAATATACGTAGGCGAGATCGTGCCTCCGCTGTGAGCTAAAATATATTCACGGGATCCACATTTCACTATTAGTATTTAATTTAATTATTAAATATTTGTATTCTGTTTGGGGATTACAGTATTGCATGATTTAGTGGGAGGGGCATATTAGATTAAAAATCCATGATCTAGTTTATGCTTTTGATATTATATGAAACTGCTTAATATCTGCTAACCGTTTTTCGTGATCTATATGATAGATTTGCGATGGCGGGACAATCCACAAATTAGTTTGCGCGTATGCTTGATGCGAACAAACTAAAAGGCGCTGAGAACTTTACTGACTGGGAAATGGATTTGAGGATTGTCCTCGATTCCGAAAAGCTGGGTTATGTTCTTGAGGGTCCGTTGTCCCTTGCAGTGGGTGCGGATGCTACAGAGGAGGAACGCCGAGTTTTTGAAACTTGGAAGGATGATGATTTAAGGGTTTAATCATACATCCTCAGTTCACTGTCTCCAAAACTCAAGCAACAGTACTATGGTATGGTTGATTCTTATAGTATGATGACGCGATTGAGACAATCGTTTGAGAACCAAGAACAAGTGATTGTTCACAAAGTCGCCATGGAACTGTTCCATGCGCGTCTGGATGAGGGGCAAGCTGTTAGCCCACATGTTCTTCAGATGATCGATTTGATCGATCAATTGAGGCAACATAATCTCATCTTGAATGACATTCTCGGAAGGAGTGTCATTCTTGGTTCACTTCCAGCTTCATTTCGCCAGTTCGTGATGTACTTCAACATGCATGGGACTGTCTGTACCTACCACGAGCTACATATGATGTTGCTCACGGCAGAAGAGGACCTTAGGAAGGGATTACCGACTCGCCCTCCTAGATCTACTTCTATTTCTGCTTCTTCCCAAAGATTGTCCAAGGGAAAGAACAAGAAAGGCAAAAAGAAGGAGAAGGCTGCTGGTCCTCAACAACAGGCGAAGATTGCAAAGCCCAAAAAGGCTTCTGAAGATAAATGCCACCATTGCGGCCAAGTCGGGCACTGGAAGAGGAACTGTCCAGACTACATTGCCCAGATAAGGAGGGAGAGAGCATCAACATCAGGTACATTTATTTTTCCAGTTATTGATATATCTTTGGCTTGTGAAGCCGTTACATCCAACTGGATTTTAGATTCTGTTTGTCGCATTCACATTTGCAATTCGTTGCAGGTGCTGAAGGAAAGTAGGAGGCTGAAGCCTGGAGAGATGCAGTTGCGATTCGGGAGTGGAGACTCACTGGATGCAGTTGCAGTGGGAGTATGCGAGATCTCATTGCCGAATGTGACACTTTTGTTAAATGAATGCTATTTTGTGCCTGGATGTGTAGCTAATATTATATCACTTTTTGTATTAGATACAGAAGGCTTTTGTATTAATATTAAGAACTGTTCTTTGTATTTATATGATAAGAATAATATTCAGATCATTTGTTGTCCAAATAAGCATGGTCATTATACACTGCAAACATCAAAAGATATTTTAAGTTCGGGAATTAATAAACGTAGATTACCTGAAGTTAATAATACTGAACTTTGGCATATGCAGTTAGGTCACATTGGCGTTAAGCGCCTTAACCAATTGGTTAGGAATGGTTTGATACCAGATCTCACCATTGAATCATATCCAACCTGTGAATCATGTATTCAGGGTAAAATGACCAAAGCCCCATTTTCTGGTGTTGGACACCGCGCCACTAACTTACTGGAACTCGTACATTCTGATGTATGTGGTCCACTAAGTCAAACTGCTCACAGTGGTTATTCATACTTCGTTACCTTTACCGATGATCTGTCATGGTACAGTTATGTCTATTTGATGAGACATAAATCGAAAACCTTTGAAAAGTTCAAAGAATTCTGAAATGAAGTAGAAAAACAAACTGGTAAATATATTAAATGCCTTCGATCTGATTGAGGTGGCGAATATATGAGTGGTGAGTTCATGGATTATATGAAGGAGAATGGGATTCTCGCTCAATATACTCCTCCAGGTACCCCACAACATAATGGAGTATCTGAGAGGAGAAATCAGACTTTATTGGATATGGTCCGATCAATGTTGAGTTTCACAGATTTGCCCTATTATTTATGGGGCTACTATCTCTTAACCGCCGCACATCTTTTGAATAAGATTCCTTCAAAGGCTGTTCCTACGAAACCGTATGAGATATGGTTCGGTAGGAGACCAAATCTTAATTATATTAAGGTTTGGGGTTATCCTGCCTATGTCAGGGTGACTCAGCAAGATAAGCTTTCGCCTCGAGGGCAAAAGTTTAGGTTTGTTGGATATCCTTCGAATACGAGGGGATATCTGTTCTATGATACCGAGCATCGAAATGTATTCGTAGCTCGCTTTGTAAAATTTCTAGAAGTAGAATTTTTGTCAGAAGGTGGTAATCATAGATAGGTTGAGCTTGATGAAGTCCAACCTGAAAACAATAAACCAACGGAGGAACCTGAAGTTCAAGTAGATGAAGGACCTTCAACACATACACTCCGTAGGTCGGAAAGGGTATCCAGACCTCCTGAACGCTTGTATTTGATACAAGAAAAGAGTGTGGATGTTCTCTTAATAGAAGAGACAGATTCTTTCACCTATAGAGAATCGATGTTGGACATCGACTCCGTGAAATGGCAGAATGCCATGAAATCCGAGATAGACTCAACGCATGAGAATCAAGTTTGGGACTTGGTTCCGCTTCCCGAAGGAATTGTTCCTATCGGTTGTAAATGGGTTTACAATAGGAAGCGCGGGCCTGACGGTAAGGTTGAAACTTACAAGGCCCGACTGGTAGTAAAAGGTTACACGCAGCGACCTGGCGTCGACTACGATGAAACTTTTTCACCAGTTGCAATGCTTAAGTCTATTCGGATTTTGCTTTCTATAGCTGCGTATCATGACTATGAGATTTGGCAAATGGATGTCAAAACGGCTTTTCTAAATGGATTTCTTGATGAAGAAATCTATATGGAACAGCCGGAAGGTTTTGCGTCCAGCGAAAACTCGGAGAGGGTATGTAAGCTTAAGAAGTCCATTTATGGGCTTAAACAAGCTTCACGAAGTTGGAATCTTCGATTCGACGAGATTATTAGATCGTCTGGTTTTCTCAAGAATTCAGAAGAGTCCTGTGTGTATCAGAAGGCCAGTGGGAGCATGGTCGTATTTTTAGTCCTATATGTTGATGACATCCTAATCATTGGGAATGATTTAGGCATATTACAAAGCGTCAAAGCATACCTCTGTAAGAATTTCTCCATGAAGGACCTGGGAGAAGCTTCCTATGTTTTAGGGATAAAACTCTATAGAGATAGTTAAAGGAGGCTGATTGGGTTGTCCCATTCAACGTACATAGATAAGATCTTGGAACGGTATAATTTTGGTAACTGTAAGACAGCAAACATACCGTTCAGACATGGGATTCATCTTTCCAAGAAGATGTGTCCACAAACAGAAGATGAGAAGGTTAGAATGTCTAACCAACCTTATGCTTCGTGTTTGGGTAGCATAATATATGCCATGTTATGTACAAGGTCTGATATCAGTTTCGCTGTTAGCGTAACTAGCAGATATCAGTCTAATCCAAGTAATGACCATTGGATGGCCATTAAACATATCCTCAAGTATCTTAAAGGTACTAAGGATAAGTTAATAATTTATGGAGGAAACGAACTGCAAGTTAATGGGTATACAGACTCCGATTTCCAATCGGATCCCGATGATAGAAAATCTACACCTGGATTTGTCTTTACCCTTAACGGAGGTGCAGTTTGTTAGAAGAGTTCCAAACAGGGATCTACAGCTGATTCCACCACTGAGGCGGAATATATTGCAGCTTCTGAAGCCGCAAAAGAGGCTGTGTGGATAAAGAACTTTATCCCAGAATTGGGAGTTGTCCCAAGTATCGAGAATGCGATTCCATTATACTGTGATAATACTGGAGCCATTGCGTAAGCAAAGGAACCAAAGGCGCATCAGAAGTCGAAGCATGTGGAACGCAAGTACCACATCATTCGAGAAATTGTGTCGCGAGGGGATATTGTCGTGTGCAAGGTGCCGAGTGAAGATAATGTAGCAGACCCGCTGACGAAGACCATACCTCCGAAGTTGTTTGATAAACACGTGGAGTCGATGGGTATTAGATACAATCGTTATTGGCACTAGAGCAAGTGAGAGTTTTTGTTGGGGTTGGTGCTCAGAGCGCCAATTCCCGGTTGTATTTCTTTGTAAATACTTCTGTAAAACATTATTATTATGAATAATAAATGCAGTTTCTATAATATAATCTATCTTTTTATATGGTAAAGACGTAATGACCCTAGAATGATTAGTCATGATACAGTTGCAAAAGCGTCGCAACGGACATTGAGTTGTATCATGACGTTGTCATTCTCAGACAGTTCCTGGTCAAGGTTTACACTACTTGGTCAGTATAGTAAACCCGTTGAGACCGGTACATGTCGTATACTGGAATATATGATTCCAATGGTTTCTCAATGAACCATAAGTCTTGGAGACTAGTATAGACGTGTGGGTGTTTATAGCGGATAAACACTGAACGACTCACCGAAGATTTTTAATGGATGGTACATCAGCGTCAATAAGAATCTTCTTGAGTTGAGTAGCACTTGTGATTCTTAGACTTGAGATGCCATTGTGGGCACATGAGACATCTTCTACACTTAGATGGCAGTCACGTCACCGATCTATTTAGATCAGACCTCCGCCTGTTCGTTGGGTGTAGATAGATCCTCAGGGTGTCCTATGTGTATCAAGATAGGATCTGTCAGTTCTGTGTACCAGAGCATAGGTAGTCCATATAATTAGTAATCAGATAAAACCATGGGCCCGTGGTAAAGTTTAGAAGCTAGTTCTAAACATTCTTTTGAGATTGCTAATAGAATAGTCGACTGGATAATCCCCATAGAGATTTGACGTTTACATCTATATATATGGGATATATCCGGATACCTGTGACGGAGGAATTATACATTTGCCATGACCTCGGCCTGTATGATTCAGCAAGTTTATCCGTGATCGTCATAATTTACGGGTGGATAAATTATGGACACGAAATTGGATTTCGTGACGGATATACCTGAATCTAGAGAGTCTCAATAATGAAATAAACTTGTAGAGCACTAGAGCAATATTAATAAATAATATTGATTGTTTATAAAGTCGTTTAAAGGTTAAACGCAAATTACATGTGTAGGGACCCGATAGTCATTTACTTAATTATTGTGTATTTACATTTAATGCTTGATTAATTTAAATACACATTAATTAATTGTCAAATTGAGATATTTGACTTATATCATAAATGAATATATGTATTTAATATTTAATATAAATATAATACATATATTTAATATATTTGTATTTAATTAATTAATTAATTGTTAAATGATTAAATTAATTAAAATATAAATATCTTAAGATTTAGATATTTGTATTAAATGATTGAGTTGCCTTTGTTGACTTAAAATAAATATCTATAAAGGTGTTATTTTACTTCTGTTTCGGACATGATTTCAGCCCAGGAATACCCCCGAAACAGTCCTCGAACAGCCCCCGAACTGCAGTGAAATAATGGACTGTTTTGGACCCGTTACACAACGGAACTGCACACAAATCAGCCCCTAATTTGCGTGAAATGCAAGGATGTTTTAGGTCTGATTTATTCACTCAAAAACAGTCTCAACTCAGCCCCAAAATGTCCCCAAGGTGTTTCCCAAAATTCCAAAATAAAAACAAAACAAACCGAGCCCCGAGTCACACAAGTAAGTTGCGGCAATGAGGTAATATCAAACCTGACTGTCGTGACCTATAGAATTAGAAGAAGATAATGATTTTTTCGACACCACAAAGTCTTCCGTGCTAAGACTCGTAACCAACGGAAAGTAGTGTGGGCTACATTCACAAAATAAATCCCTAAACGATTTAGAGATTTTAATCACTTTAATAATTTATTTTTCTTCTTTTTGTTCTTCATTGGAGTTTCTCAACTTTTGAGAGGATGGTGAAGAAGAAGAAGGTGGCTAGGGTTGCAAGAGTGGGAGAGAGCCAAAAGAAAATCAAGTTTTCTTTATATACTTAGGTCAATTTGTTTCTCCAACAAAACAACCAATCCCCTCCCCATATGGTGAAATTCGGCCAAGGCTAGGGATTAGTTCAAATTTTGTAACATCAAATTTTAATTACCATTATTAAAAAGATGTTATAAAATTGAATAAGCAATTAACCATACTGAAAGTCATAATTTCCAATAATAATGTTAAGGATTATTTTGTTTCCAAAATAAACGAATCCATTCCCTCTACAAGCCTTGTATTTTCGGCCATTATAAGATGTAGTAGTTAATTTTTTATTTAATTTTGTAACAACTCATTTACTTACCTTTAAGCAAATATATGTTACAAATATGAATAGTAAATATCCATTTAAATGAATTAACTACCAAAGTAATACCAAGGGTTTCCAAAACCAATAAATATGACATTTCAACTTTAGCCTTCATTTAAATTATATCATATATAATTTAATTGTTAATAATAACTAATTATCATAAAATCATTTATTATACAAATCATACATTAACTTTTAACATATAGTTCCAAGTGTCACATAATTAATATTATTAATCATATTAATAATATTTATCATTTTTTAAGTATATAATTGCACTATCCAATTATACTAATTCCGCTATAGTATATTGAGCTAGCACGTGGACCAAATGGACCTACTGTTCCGAGCTCCAATAATCTCGAAATATTAATTAAGTTCTTAATTAAATATTCCGAATTATTAACTTCGGGTTATTCCACTAGAAATCTGAAGTTGCACTCTCATTGCCGCAGATGATATATTAAGCTGAACCAAGTCGGTGTCCATCGATATAGCCATTACATACGAATTGACCCTTCACGAGTATCTCGTAATTAGAGTCGGGTCAAAATGTCCGTTATATCCCTCTAATTATGTTTATCTTAAGTACCATTGATTCTCTAATGAATGATTTATTCATAACTATTATGAATTTTAATCTTTCTATTCGTAATAGAAAGACTTGAGCGCTCAAACCGTTCAAGTACCGAATCAACCCTTAAGAAAGATACTCCTCTACTTCTCGTAAGAAGGAATGAACTCCATATCCATGTAAAACATCCCCAACTACATAACAGACCATGCCCCCAAAATATGCAGCTATTGGTCGGGACTGCTACACCAACCTCACCTTTGTAAATCAAAGGACATGACCTCTCATACAGGAGTTCGTAGTACACTCAGGATTAAGATCAATCCATATATGACCATCTAGTAGATCAAAATGACTTTCTTAGTTTAACGGATATTGTAAGAATGTCATTTCCATCTGGGTCCAGTCATATATGATCGCATCATACAAGGTGCCTCCATTCTCATGTCTCTATATGGACGATCCGGATCAAGATAGCCATACAAATGTAGAATGGACCACAACTATAGATAAACCACAAACAAAGTACCCGTTTTGTTTGCTCTCTATGGACTATTTAAGATTACTAACTTTAGACTTAAATCCTATTGTGTATGACACTCATACACTAAGTCTGAAGGCACATAAGTAATTTAGGGTATTTAAGATGATATATAACATGCGAAAATAAAACAAACAGTTTGATAAATGAATAATGTATCGTTTTATTTCAAAACATATAAAACCATTTACATCACATGTAGCTCTAGGGCATACATTCCAACATTCATATCATGTCTCAAATCATGCAAGTGTAGTAACAATATCAATTCCCAAGCTACATACGAGATGATTACGACTGGGATTCATATCTCAAATCATGCATGTGTAGTAAGTATAAAAATTCCCAAGCTACATGCTAGATGACGTCGAATGGGATTCATATCATGTCTCAAATCATGCATGTGTAATAAGTATAACAATTCCCAAGCTACAGGTTAGATGATGTCGACTGGCATTCATATCATGTCTCAAGTCATACATGTGTAGTAAGTATAACAATTCCCAAGCTACATGCTAGATGACGTCGAATGAGATTCATATCATATCTCAAATCATGCATGTGTAATAAGTATAACAATTCCCAAGCTACAGGCTAGATGATATCGACTGGGATTCATATCATGTCTCAAGTCATACATGTGTAGTAAGTATAACAATTCCCAAGCTACAGGCTAGATGATGTCAACTAGGATTCATATCATGTCTCAAGTTATACATGTGTAGTAAGTATAACAATTCCTAAGCCATAGGCTAGATGATGTCGACTGAGATTCATATCATGTCTCAAGTCATACATGTGTAACAAGTATAACAATTCTCTATCTACATACATGCAGTTACTGACCGAGACATCCATAAAAAATCATCAAGTTATATATAGCAATGTCGATTGGGATATTTATAACAAATTCAAAGCCTTACCAATTTCGAGTGGGGAATACATAAAGGTGTAAATCATACCTAGAAACGTTGATAATGACATGTACGATAATCACCTTCATTGTGTCGAATGAAATGTCCTCACGTTAATTCTTTCTTCGTATATTATCAACCAGAATATCTTCTTCATTCCTAATTTTCGTACTGGTGTGTCAACTGAAATATTTAAACATTCTCATACTTGTATGTCGAGTGAAGTATATGCATGTAAACTCTTCAAACGTACATGTTGACTGAAATATATTTATAAATACTTCATACATGCAAGTCGAATGAAATGCTCATGCAAACTGTTGGACAATTATGACCCATAGCATCATTATTTGTACAGATCATGGTGTTGTTGTACAAATTAACTATGTAACAAAGGAAATTACTCTTTTAATCATTTGTAATTGGATTACCAAGATATATAAATGATAAAAGTCCTTATGATTAGTTCCGGATTGAGATGATATGAGACAATATCAATCATAAAGGTTTAATCATTAAACATCCATAGTCGTAGTATTATCGAGATTGGACATCGATAATACGGAATAGACTAGTGTTGCACTTGTGCGCGTTGTGAGGGCATAACGACATAGTTCTCATATATTTAAGTATTGGATACTTATGTAAGTGCGATAGGAGGTTGTGTTTTACCGATGGTACGGAAAACAGCTTCGTTCTGGATAGACCCCGCGGAATCCCATTGGTAGTATGTCTATGTGTCTATGGGAGTCCACTTCAGGGTAGGTGTATTTGGTCTTAACCTGAGACTTGTACCGCTAATACTTGCGACAATCCATATACTTTGGTTTTGGTCTTCCAAGGCTTTAACCGGTTATGTGTACCCCTTTTCTGGGTATATTGAGAATCGTAGTGTATTGGGTGTGATGTCGAGATGGAAGTATCACTTCAGACATATGGAGATGATGATCACGTAGGATACAGAACTGGTGCTCTTTTATACTACAGCTATCGGGATAATATGACAAGGTCATAGTTATTCGATTATAGAGACTAGTTACCAGATATCTGACATGTGTTTCGTACGGGGCAGACACATACCCTGCCCAAGGCCTAGCACATGACATCAGATACTGGATCGACATACACAATACTTCGTATACTATGCCTGATATAGATTATAAAATTCCTTTATGAATATTTCTGGAGAATTTGGTAGGCATTGCGCTTTGCTAGAAGCCAACCTTATCTTGTAAATAGGTAAAAACGTAGTACTAGGTACGTACGTGTTCGGATAGTCCGACGTCCGGATTTACTTCCAACATATACGGGGATCTCATGGGTCACTTCCCGAAGATTCACTAATGATGTATGACTCGCACATTATTAATCTGGGATTAATTAGATGAGAGAGAAAATTAATCTGGGATTAATTATGGAGATATTTTATCTATGATAAAATATTATTTAAAGAGAGAGAACGTTTAATTTGGAATTAATCGATAAAATAATATATTCGATATATTAAACGAAATTGGATTTTGACGCGGAATTAAAATCAGATTTTAATTCAGGCAAACGAGTTGATTTAGAATTAATTCGTTAGCGACGTGAATAGTAATTTTGCTAGGCATAATTATTTAATTAAATTTGATTTAATTACGTCGCAACAGAAAATTTATTAATTCGGAATTAACGAACCCTAGCCCGGGAGTGTTTGTGGGGCCGCTCGTATTTCGAATCAAATGGGGCCTACAAATCACATCACGCGTCACATCACATCGCACATCATTCAAGTGATGGATGTCTTGTCACTTT
The DNA here is from genome assembly GCA_019454045.1 of Zanthoxylum bungeanum. Lineage (NCBI taxonomy): Eukaryota > Viridiplantae > Streptophyta > Magnoliopsida > Sapindales > Rutaceae > Zanthoxylum > Zanthoxylum bungeanum. The sequence continues at coordinate 65,400 of SKCR01027631.1, forward strand.
GAGTGATTGACAACTAGTCACTATTCATGAGTGATGTGAGTTGTTGAATTGCATTTATTGTAATTTTGCCTCCAAAATTGTCTAAGCTTTTTGGAAAAACTTTGACTAATTTTTTGTATATGTTTATTAGGTTTTTTGAAAACCAAATATACAACACACACTCTCCTTTCTCTCTCTCATAGTCTCGGCCAAGGGCCAAACTTCTTCTTTCTCCATTTTTTTGGCAAGGCCGAAAATAACAAGAAGTAAATGGAAGATTTGTGGCAAATCTTTCCAATGCTAGCACATGAAGAGTCATTCAAGGTAATAGAGAAACAAACCCTTGAGTTTGGAATCCATTTTGAAAGCTTGGAGCTTGAAGACACTCATGGAGCACAAAGACCACCTTGGCCGAATGCTTCACACAAAGGGATGAAAATTTTATTCTTCAAAGCTTCTCACATCCGATCAATATAAGTATGATTCCACCGTACTTTTTGATGTATTCACATGATTTCTTGCTTGAATGATCCTTGGGACTAACCTAGAAACCCAACACAACCATTCCTTAAGAAGTTGACTGGAATGCACATTCAAAGTTCCTTATAATCATGTCGACTGAAATAAAAATTACCAAGATCCAAATATTGATGTTGACTGACAGCTATACAGTTCATAAGGAAATGGATTCGAATAAACATGAAAGACTCCACAATATCATGTCGACTGAAATGTTTATATGATTATTCATGCATGTCGAGTGGAACAAACCTGTGATTACTTCACACATGGATGTCGACTAGAGTATAACTGTAATCATATCATACATGCTTGTCCACTGGAGTATACTTGTAAACACTTCATATGTGCATGTCGATCGATGTAATTTTACTAAGAATCATTTAATGATGTCGACTGGAATAAAAACATTTCAAAAAGAGATGGGCTCGAATACACATATAAGGCTCTATATAAGTAAATCGACCAACATACATGTCTACTGAAACAAACACATAATGGTTCCATATATGAATGTCGAGTGAAATAATCTTTGTAAAGATGTGGACTGCAATCACCTCATATAAGTATGTTGACTGAAATACTACAATTTTTATTTATAGTGTCGAATGAAACAATATGTCAAGGTTTCACTTTGTTATGAGAGTAAATTTATTAAAGAGAAGAGCTACTTCCGGAATCGACAAATGACATCTTACCGTCTCTTTGAATTGAATTCATTATAATACTACTCTTGGTGGATTGGAGGGAAGATGGGCCTTAGGATGTCTTGATCCCAATTTCAATTATTGAATCTTAATGGGAATTTCGAGATGTCTTTTGGAGGGAAATCGAAGCTCCAAAATGATGAGTATAAGTAAGAGTTTTGTAGATCATTTTGTCTTACACAAAAGTTTCTTCGATTGGCAAGTTTAGGAAAACTCTCGAGACCTTCAAGGTACCATTCATATCTTTCTTTATACTCTTCAATATCTTTAATTGTTCCTCATGTAGATTCGAATTGTTCTTAGTCAAATAGGTCATTTGATCTTAAAAGATATAGCAAAACTTTTTCATTTTATTTGAGGTTTAGACTGGTTTTAAATCTTCTAATGGATAGAAATTTTAGGAAACAAGTGTTTATAATCCTATCGCTCGGAAAATGTTGAGTGACGAATCATTGGGTAGATTAGGTGCGCAAATTGACAAGTATATTGAACAACCTGTGGATAATTTAAGTGATGAAGAGACTTATAGAGATTGGTCGTATGAAGATTTTATTGAGGCTGGACTTGTAACAATAGCTAAACCATCGTTAGGAGTGCCCACCGATGCGACACCTCTGAGATCATTACCTGCCATTAGAGAGTCGAGTGGGGTTCCCAGCACGAGTGAACCAACAAATATCCTAACTAAGAATCCAGCTAGTTGAGTGACCGAAAAATCAATGAGAGAGATGAAATTGAAGTATAGGTTTCCTCCATCAATAGAAGTAAGGTTAGCATCGTCGACTGAAAGGATAGATTATAAAATTCCCGAGTGGATTGGGTTTTATGAACACCCATTCATAGTTGGATTCAGATTCCCCATTCCAAAGTTAGTATGGGAAGTGTTGAATCATTACTAGTTGGCTTCTTCTCAGCTAATGCCAAACACTTGAAGGATTTTACTATCGATTGAGTGTATGGCTTTTGAATTGGGGATCGAGTTTGGGGTGAAATACCTATTATATACCTACTATATGAAGGAGCACCTGAGAGAAAAAATGGAGGTATCACTTGTATCTCTGTCAAAAGAGAGAGCATTTGGTGTTGGGGCTCACAACGAATGACGGATGGGGATTGGCAGAAAAGTTATTTCTTTGTGAGAGGGGAGAGTGTGTTTGGGTCGAATGAGAGTAGAGATATACCTGAACATTGGAACTCATTGAGTGAGTGTTTTCATCGTTACCTTTATGGTTTATATGTATTAATTGTATGACTGAAATTCCCTTATTTTTCTCTTTTCAGGTCTTCATTTGAATAGAAAATTTGATACTACCAGTCAAGTCGTATCAAACATAAAGTTCATTCTCAACTTGCTCGATTCAAAGAGGAATTAGAGAGCCGCTTTAGAAGAGAGGAGACTGAGGTTAACACTGTTGTGGAAGGAAGTCTTTGATTCAGAAGGTACCCATTGGCTTTGTGTAGGCATATCTTGGTCGTGATATTGTACATTTGGGCGATTGAAGTTACATTTGGGGAGTTGCTGTTTTTAAAACCTCTGACCCCTGAAGAGTTTTTATGCACAGCTGAAATTATGTCGGGTCCGTTTAAGGTGCCTAATCTTGATGAAATGAGAAGTCGAGAAGGATAAAGAAATCCAAAGGGAAGGTGCCTGAAGCCATTAAAGTGGAAGTTCTCAAACTAATAGAAGTCACTTCGGCTGATGTTCCTGCCTCAACGATACAGCTGATTGAGAAGGCCTCCGCTGCTAAAAAGAGGAAAGCTATAGTCGAAGTGGAGGAAGATGCAGAAAGTGTTATAGTGAGGATTCCTCACGGGTACACTACAATTTCGGATCCCTCTAGCCTTTCCAAATTTATTAAACGTCTCCTCATTGAAGAAGACAAGCAACAGTTGACCTAGCTTGGTCCAACGGAAACTTGTAAAAAGATTCCTGCTCTGAGTTATCAGGTACTTGCATAATTTATATATATATATATACACATTTTATATTGTACGGGCCAAATTTGGTCCAGGGCAATTTCATCATTTTACTTCAGGCCCAATACTGAACTCACCACAGACTCGCCAACATAAGAGCCAGACCCAAGCTTCTACCTCAAAAGGAAGCCCCAAGGTTTGAAGTATATAGAGGCCTATAGATTCACAAGCCCAGGACCAGTGAAATACTACATGCCCAAACCATAATCAGGGCTCACCCCACGCATGTCCACATAACGGCCAAGCTCATAAACACCATTCATAACCCATCCGTTCCAGCCTACAACGGGAAAAATGCAGTAATTACACCTCATGAAGTCGACCGTTATCATTACCCAACGGACGAGCAATCAAATGGCAATAAAGGCACACGTTACTGGGGCATGTATATATAGAAAATGAGGCTCCATGAGGAGGACACATTCAACTTCTAGCTCTCCTACTCGTAGCCTTAGAGCATTCACTCCATAATTCTTATAATCATCAACCTACCACCCTCACGGCATCATACGAGAATCAAGGTAATATCTGCCCTTGTTCTCCATCCTACAGTGTTTATAGCTCATCTCCTATACTGACTTGAACGTCGGAGTGCCCCCGGCACCCACCACACCGGTGGGCAGAACTCCCGCTCACTTTTCTTCTATTTTGCAGGATCACTAGTGCCCCTCTTGACGAAATCTCGATTGTGGACCTCGGGGAAAACCAGCGTCTATAATTTGACGCCCACCGTGGGGCCCTAGCGATTCATAGCGTACAAAGATCTCTTCTTCTACGATCCTTCCAAACACCCATGACGGCTCGCAACGAGCAAACAACAGATCTCATGATCACTTAATTAGTCATCCTCCAAGAATAGTTACAAACATTGAAGCACATTTATTTCCTCCCAAAGGCCCGAGGCTACGGGTCACCCCAACAATCTTATCATCTGATCCAATCTATTAGGAGCATTCAAGAATATGGCAAGTGAAAACCCACCATCAAACGAACATCATTTTAATCACCAGAAAAGCCACCTTGTCTCTCCAGCAGACCGATCACAACCAGTCACCTCCTTCATGCGAAAGGAAATACAAGAGTTCAAAAGAGTGATTCACTCTAGCCTACCCGGTGCAAGACTACCAGTGAACCAACACTTGGATCATTCTACATACTTCCACCAGTCGACAAGAGAATACCCTTATAATCCCCAATTACTCTAGATGACATGGATAAACCTCAATCTCCCTCATACGACATGAAAGTGGCGTCATATTCTTCAAACGACATGAGAGGATTGCTATTTCCTCCAGGTGATGTGAAAGATTACATGAATGGAGTATCATCGATTCCAGACTTCATTCGACCATGGTCTCATGGACCTACATTAGGAACCAAGCGTGTCCCCTCAATGGAACTAGTTTTCCTACCATTCACCTCATATGATGAAGCAATGTACTTGGCATATAGAGGATGTCCCAGTCGACAGTACTCGAGTGAAGATTTGGCGTGGACATCTCGGTCGACACTGTCAGGTCCATTTGGTCATAGACTCATGGATTCTCATCGGATTCAGTAGAGTGAACTCTCATTGACCTCCATTAGGTTCAGAAGATAATAGCTTCATGGACGCTCCTCGGGTCCAGTCTACCGTGGTTCTATTGACCTTCACTAGGTCTAGGAACCTTTCGACTGAACAATATCAGGTGGCGTGGAACATGTCCTATCGCATGCCCATGATTTTATGTCTCCACTCAACCAAAAATAAGGCTAGACACAACAAAATTTTCCATACGCGTGAGGAATACCCAATCTACACTTGCTAAAAAAAAATCAGTGAATCCTTGACCCTGAAGTGCAAGAGATGAAGACCATAAAAAAATAAGGCCCATTGGAACAAATCCAAAAAGTGTAGGCTCCAAAGAATATTGCAAAACCGTCCAATCAAGGAGAAGCACACTAGGAGCTGAAGACAAAACCAAACCTACGTCGCTCATTGCAAGCAGGCTGTCAAAACCAAAAAAAAAAAACAGATTGGAAACCACACGGTAATGGAGTACCACACGTATAAGCTACCACACGCCATTCTACATGCAACCTTCTGTCGAATCAAACATAAAGCCTTGCGAGTTTATCAACATTCCAAGAAGTCCACTCGCCATCATGGGTCCCACAAAAGTAAAGCATGAATGAAGAGTCACAACAAAATAATCTCCTCCAAAACCACATTATTTGTTGCAAACGACACCAAGACTTTTGTGATAACGAACACATTTATCATTAGGATCCTAATATCAGGATTCGTATTCGATTCGTTTATTAAACGAATCGAATACGAATATTCGTTTTCGATTCGTTTATTAAACGAATCGAATACGAATATTCGTTTATTAGTTTAGTAAATGATATTATTTAATAAAATAATTTACCACACTTAATTTACATTAATTCTTCATAAATATATACATATGAAATATGTAATTAATATATTTACTAAAAATACTTCACCAAATATTGAAAATATTACTTTTTCTTTGATAATTAGCTATAATTTCTCGAATCTTAATTGAAAATTAACAAGAACTAGTAAATAAAAATAAGAAAACGAATCCTAAACGAATAAACAAATCAATGAGCTTAAATTCGTATTCGATTCGTTTAATAAACGAATCGAATCGAATTGACTCATTTATTAAAGGAATCCATTTTTTCAAACCCATATTCGCTTTAAAGCGAATCGAATCGAACGAATAAATGAATCCTGACCCAAATTGCCACCCCTAGCTTATATACCGTCTAGACTCTCTTTCGAAAGTGAGATCACCACCGGCTTTAATAAGAGGAAAAGAACCCAATCAGAACTAGAAAGAAGAGGCAAGCACTAAACAAATAGCTAGAATCACTTTATTCTCTTTCGAATAATATGGTTCTGGAAATATACCCACAGTCCAAAGCAAGCACTCTAACGGTCTGTCTCTACCGAATCCAAGTCTTTCAACTAACTCCAAATACTTCCACCAGCTGAAATATCAAAACCAAAATTCTAATTGATTAATCTGACATGAAATTTAGACAAAAATAATTCAAGTCATTGTTGTAGGGCTGGCTTTTTTATTTCAGTCAACTCTATTTGGTGCAAAGACTGCACCATATTAAAATCTAACTTGGCAAGTTGAACCAGACTCTTTTTCTGGTTCCATTCTCTGTTATATTCATTAGTATAGTTTCCAGCTTCAGTCCTTTGCATCCTCAAGTGCCTTGGAAGTGCCAATGCTTGAGCTATATGCCTACAGGATTTCGGATACGCAAGTAACATCGACTGATGTATGAGTTGAGTTCTTGTCAACTTCATAGCTTGCAATAATATATATTCATCTCCTGTGGCCAAATATGATGCCTCGTACAAACTCAACATACCCCATGTATCTTTTGTCTCAGATTCCTTCAGCCAACAGCTTCCCTTCCTTGTTAATATATTTCTTGAAAACGTCAGTGGAAGCTGGTAAGCCATTATGCCTCAGCAACCTAAAATGAAGTGCATTGAGAAACAGATCTCCTTCACCGTCGGCATCATCCCAGTCCGAAAATCTTTCAAGCTGTTGAGTAATTTCTTCTTCAAAATGATACCATATTCCTAGCTGTTGAATAGTGTCAATCAACTTCATTGTAGCCGTTGGATCATAACCACTATGCTTCCTCAGAGCCTCCATTGTTTTCTCTTGCTGTTCTTCAAAGCTCTTGGTACAGCATCCCCCACCAACTGTTAACACTTTTTGATGAGGCGAGGTTTTGAAGTCTGTGGCCAATGGCTCCGACATCGACGATGATTGGCGTACGTATGGCAGTGAATTTGCTCCAAGGGACATGCTCGGTTGCCATGAGCGTGTTGTCTGTGAAACCAGAGGGCTTGATCGTAAAGTAACATAAATTTTTGCAGCCATTTTCAGATTTTGACAATCTCCTTCTTAATGTCTGAATGAGGCTTGAGTAGGGACATTTATATAGTGTCAATATTAGAGCACTCTCTCATAATTAAATTTTTGGTTTTATGACGACGCCACCAACATGGCAAAAAATGGCTCTCCAGCTCCCGAAAGTAACAAAGGATGGATTATAAACTATGATGGATGATGAATGAAACAGCTATTGCAGTTTCATTCAGGCTCAGCAACGAGCTATCATGAACAGGAATGATAATCACGGGTCTCAAGCTTATGGTAGCAGACATGGCAAACCGGATATCAAAGCCTCCATTATTCCCCACCTTCTATCCTTTTTCTCTCATAAGAATCAGCAGACCGAACAAAGCCATCTGCAACTGATCAAGCCGCAAAGACAAGCCACTACTACAAAAAGTTTAAAAAAAAAGATGATGATTCAAGAACTCCTGGGAGCAGCTGGTTTTAACAGTGGAGAGGAGAAAACTTATATCAGTGGAAGCATTTTCGAAGCTACAACTTCTTCCTTACCATTCTCTAATACTACAACAGCAGGCTCAATCACAACAACACTGCCACCATACTAGAACTAATAATTCCAATAATACCCCCTCATATTCGGTGAATAACCAAAACCTGAGGCGCCCGTGTTGTGATTCTACAAAACACCAAGTTCTGTTACTACAACAATTGCAATGTAACCTAGCCTCGTTACTTTTATAAGATTTGTCGTCACCATTGGACCAAAGGTGGTGCCCTTAGGAATGGTCCCATTGGTGGCAGTCGCAGGAAAAATGAGGACTCATCATCAATTCATATGTCTGCGGCTCCTTTTGGAAAATCACCATCATCAAGTTTTGGCAGTAAGGTATCATTCGACACTACAAAACGTTCTAACTTAGGAAGACCATCAGTCGACAAATACAAAGGTGCAAGCTCATCTACCGGAAAGAGACAAACCATTCATGGCCCAGCCAACATGCACTTTAGCGCATTCATGCAAGCACATCACATGTCAGCTCGTATAGCTTGCATGTCTCAATTTTTGGATGATTGGCTCGCACGGCTTATATAGCTTATTCTTGATGTTGGGTCGCGTGGCCCATTTTTGACCAACTCGTTGACCGTAGGCGCATTAGACAGAAAATACGAGACCTTTAATTCAGGAAAGGATGCGATTCGATGAAACATCAATACGGCAGCATGAAGAATCAAATCTACAGGGCTTATGACATGACCAGTGAAATTCAACCTTTACTCCAGACAATAATATTTCAGACAATAAGTGAGTATCCCATTCGACACTACGAGGATGTAGTCTCGGATCAAGGAAGATGCTTCAAATGAATATACATCATGAGGTGATATTCCACTCGACATTACAAAGCTATAGACTCCACTCAAAGAGGAAGCTCCAATTGAAGGTTTGTCATGAGATGGATGTCCTATTGGTCACTACACTCAGCATTGGGTGAATGTTTCACTCGACGTGACACGTATGAGGCTTGACACTTATTTGAGATCCCATTCGACAAGTCATGAATGTCACCTTCCTTAGAAGACATTGAAGGATTATCGTCTCCTCCAGACGACATGAAAGGTTAGTCATCATCTCCATACGATATTGATTTAGTACCGCCAACTCCAGACTACATAGGGAATCTTTTATCATGCCTAGTAGAATGAAGAAATTTCTTGGACCTCCTTTAGGGCCAATCAACCAACCTTTATCAAGTTAGATAGTGTGAAAATTCTTTAGACCAAGTATAGTAGAATGGTGACTCTCTTAGACATACATTAGGTCCATTCGACAATAGTAGAGTCGTGATTCACTTAGACATACATTAGGTCCATTCGACAATAGTCTCATGGTTAGGTAGAATGAAAATTCACATAAACCTTCATCAGTTTCATTCGACCGTAGCATCATTGACCTTCATCAGAACTAGTAGTATGAGAAGGAAAGACTCTCATGGACCTTCTTCAAGTCTAGTTGAGTAAAAATCCTCATTGACTCATATTAGATCATGTAGAATGAAGAATGAAAGCCCCCATGGATCTTCATCATATACAGAGTGTGTAGACTCTCATATACCTGCATCGGGTATAGTGGAATGTGTATACTTTCTTTGACCTTCATCGGGTCATGTAGACTCTGATGTACTTTTTCAAGTGTTGTAGAATGAACTCTTCTTAGACTTTCATCAGATCTAGTATCTGTAGACTCTCTTGTACCTTCAACAATATGTATGGTTGACTTGAAACATAAGACAAAGAAACATCCTCCATATGGGACACTTCATTATCAACCTTCTGCCCAGTTGACATAACAAACGAGTAAATGATCTTTCATTATTTCAGTCAAAACAGAGTATGCTTCTTACGTTGAAGAGCCATCGACTAGTCACTCAATAAATCCTCCAGACGACAGGTATCAATGTTATCATTTCTTTACTTACCATGATTGTGGTTTTGAAATTTGCAAGCATTGCCATATGACATAGTTGAAGACCTGGACTACTCATAGTCTAGAAGACATTGAAGACTTCTCGTCGTATTGAGTGGACCCTAAATCTTCATCTGGTTCAGTCGACTGGGGACATCCCTCAGAGCTCATATAGAGTCAAGTTCAACACATGACCTTCATCTGGTCTAGAGAAATTTGAAGACTCCCCTGGTCTTTGACCAATAGTATGGAGATTGTCCTGACCTTTATCTAATTCGGTCGATTGGGAACATTCCCCATGACTCATTTAGAGTTAAATAGAAGACCTGAATATTCATCTGGTTCGATGGACTGGGGACATCCCCCATGGCTTATGTAGAGTCATCATATGACCATTATCTGGTCCATGAAAATTTGAAGACTCCCCTGGTCTTTGAACAGTAGTATGGAGATTGTCCTGAATCTTCATCTAGATTAGTCGACCGGGGACATCCCCCTTGGACTCATGTCGAGTCAAGTTATAGACATGGACTACACATGTCGTATGACTTATGTCCTGAACCTTTATCTGGTTCAGTTGATCGGGGACATCCCCCATGGACTCATGTCGAGTCAACTTGTAGACATGTAATGCACATGTCGTATGACTAATAACCTAACCTTCATCTGGTCCAATCGATTGGGTACTTCCTTAATGGCTCTAGTAGAGTCAAGTTCATTATCCCGACCATCATCTGGCTCGGACGACTGGGTACTTCCCCAATGGTTTTGGTAGAGTCAAGTTGATAATTTGACAATTCGTTTGGTTCAATCAATAGACAGCATCAACACTCGAGTACACCTACATAATATGGCCTCGTCCCAGGCAACACACGCGTCAAGTACTCTCCAAGCTAAGGACTCCTTGACTTAGAGAGTAGGAGACAAACTGTACGGGCCAAATTTGGTCCAGGGGCAATTTCATCCTTTTGCTTCAGGCCCAATAATGAACGCGCCACAGACTCGCCAACATAAGAGCCAGGCCCAAACTTCTACCTCAAAAGAAAGCCCAAAGGTTTGAAGTATATAGAGGCCCAGAGATTCACAAGCCCAGACCCAGTGAAATACTGCGTGCCCAAACCATAATCAGGGCTCACCCCACCCCTGTCCACATAACTCCCAAGCTCATAAACACCATTCATAACCCATCCGTTCCAGCCTATAACGGGAAAAATGCAGTAATTGCACCTCATGAAGTCGACCATTATCATGACCCAACGGACGAACAATCAAATGGCAATAAAGGCACACGTTACTAGGGCATGTATATATAGAAAATGAGGCTCCATGAGGAGGAAACATTCAACTTCTAGCTCTCCTACTCGTAGCCTTAAAGCATTCACTCCATAATTCTTATAATCATCAACCTACCGCCCTTACGGCATCATACGAGAATCAAGGTAATATCTGCCCTTATTCTCCATCCTACGGTGTTTATAGCTCATCTCCTCTACTGACTTGAGCGTCAGAGTGCCCTCGGCACCCACCACACCGGTGGGTAGAACTCTCGCTCACTATTCTTTTGTTTTGTAGGATCGCTAGTGCCCCTCTCGACGAAATCTCGATTGTGGACCTCGGGGAAAACCAACGTCTACATATATGTCGAATGAGAGATATTAAGTGAAGTTTGTTTCAGGTCATGAAGTGTGGCCCCTTTATGCAAGAGTATGCTGAGTTGAGCCAGAGGAGGATGATGGATTTAGAGAAGGCCAACACATCTATCAGAAAAGATTTTGCTGAACTGAAAATGATTTTTGATGCTTCTGAAAGGAAGTTGCGAAAAGTTGAGAAGGAATTGAAGGAGACTAAGACGACATTAAAATTGAAGAAGGAGGTATCAGAAGCAACCAATGAAGTGTATAAGGAAAGTATGAAGAACTTGTCGAAGGAGAAAGCCGAATTGCTCGAACAACTTGAGGTGGTTGTGTTTGAATCGATGATGCAAGGAATGAACAATCTAATGAAGTAATATCTAGCTGGTCAACATGTCGCCTGGAAGCCGAATAAATAGATCAGAGAATATGATAGGCTGGTTGCTGGGTTATCTCTTTCAAGCGAAGGTGAGGAAGAAGAGAAGGGTGAAGAAGTGCTTTCGAAGGTGGTGGTTGAAGGGAAAATGGTCACTGAAGATGCTGCAGATGAAGGGGTTATTACGGAGAAACGTGCTGAAGCAGTTGAGGACCCTAGATTGATTAAAATTGGCCCAATCTCCTCTTTTCCTGGCCAAACTCCTGAAGCCCCATCCGAAAATGTACAACCTACTTCTAAAGTTCTGGTGTCTGATACGCCCGTAGAATGAATATGCAATTGTAATTTTCATTTTTTAAAAAAAATGGAAACCGTAAAATTTGAATGCAAGTTTTCTTTTTGATCAAATTCTAAGCTTTCTTGTTTGCTTTGTTGTATGAATTTCAAAACGCATATAAATTGCTTAGCAAGAAAACATGATATTTCTCATTTTTCAAATGATTACCATTCTTCGAATAGCTATGACAAAGAGGAAAAATTATTATTACCGGTACAATCGTTTGAGATGAATTGCATTCCAGCTATTTTGAATTGGCATTCCTTCTGTCGTTTCCAACTTGTAAGCTCCTTGCCCAATAATATTGTAATGACATATGGGCCTCCCCAGTTTGGTCCTGGCTTTCCATCTTTGATTTCCTTAGTATTTTGAAAAACTTTGCGTAGGACCCAGTCTCATTATTTAAACGTTCTGCACCTGATATTTTCGTTGAAATACTTGGCCATTCTTTGCTGATGAGCAACAAGTCGTATGAAGGCTTGTTCTTTTAATTCATCAACCGTGTCGAGGCTGTAACTCATGAGTTTTTGATTTGAGTCTTCTTCGAGCCATTGGTAACGAGGTGTTAGAACAACTCATTCGGCTGGAATTACCACTTCACACCCAAACGCCAGTGAGAATGGGGTTTGTCCAGTCGATAATTGGGCAGTAGTTCTGTAGGACCACAATACTCTTGGAAGTTCATCTGCCCATGCTCCTTTCGATTTCTCCAATCTTTTCTTCATTGTTTTCATGATCGTCTTGTTAGATGATTCGTCTTGACCATTGGCTTGAGGAAAGCGTGGGGTTGAAAAGCTTAGCTTGATCCTCAATTTGCGCAGAAGTCTTGGAAATGGTAGGTGATGAATTGGGAACCGTTGTCTATTACAATTTCTCTTAGTAATCCGAATCGACAAATGATGTTTTTCCAAATGAAGTTTTGTACTTCTCTGTCTAGTATCTTGGCAAAGGATTATGCTTCAATCCATTTGGAGTAATAATCCATAAGGGCGAGCATGTAGATTCGTTGTCTTGTAGCGGTTGGGAGCTTTCTAACGTTGTCCATTCCCCATTTCATGAATGGCCAAGGTGACAGAATCGGGATGAGGTTCTCCGGTGGTAAATGTGAGATGAGGGCAAATCTTTGACACTTTTCGCATCTACGGGTGAATTCAGCTGAACCTGACCGCATAGAAAGCTAATAGTACCCAGTCGTATAGGCTCGACATGCTAGGCTTCTTCCACCTAAATGGTTTCCACACTCTCCTTCATATAGCTCAGCTAATACATATTGGGCTTCCTCAGGAGTAAAACATTCAAGGTAGGGACCAGATAAAGACCTCCTTAAAAATTGTCCATCATGTAGTGTGAATCTGGCAGTCAGTCGTTGAATCTTTCAAGCCTCAATTTTATCTTCTGGTAGTATGCCACTTTGCAAATATTTTATAATTGGAATCATCCATGAGTCAGCTAATGTGATTGTGGTGACTTCTTTGACTCCATCTTTCCAAATTACTGGAAAATATAAATACACGATTGGGATGAATTGGGTTTTATCCCCTTGTATTATCGAACCAAGAGTGGCTAACGCGTCTACATGTGTATTTTCATTCCTGAAGACCTGAGAAATAGTTAATTCCTCAAATTCCGACTGGAATTCCTTTACTTTTTTAAATAAGAGGCCATCTGTGAGCCTCATGATTGAAATGCACCCTGGAATTGGTTGACAATTAATTGAGAATCTGATGTTATTTCGATCTTTTTGGCTCCAAGCTCTTGGGCCAAGTTTAGACCGGCTATGAGGGCTTCGTATTCGGATTCATTATTGGAAACTCTGAAGCTGCATTTGACTGCCTACTGCAATATGTCACCTTCATGAGTGATAATCACAATCCCTTACCCATACCCACGCTTATTGCTTGATCCGTCGACTGTAAGTTTCCATATGGTCGAAAGATGAATACATTGGATCTCCTGTTCAGCTGGTGCCTGTAGACTAGGACACAAGTTAGCTATAAAATCTGTGAGGGCTTGTGACTTGATTGCGGTGCGTGGTTGATATTTGATGTCATGTTCTCCAAGCTCCACAGCTCATTCGTCAGTCTTCCTGAAAGCTCGGGCTTATGGAGTATGCTTCTCATTGGATATGATGTATAAACCGTGATTGGGTGCCCTTGAAAATATGGTCGTAGCTTCCTAGCTGCCGTTACTAAAGTCAGTACCAATTTTTCCATATGAAGGTAGCATGACTCTGCATCGAATAGTTCCTTACAAACATAGTAAACTAGGAGTTGTGTCCTCTTTTCTTTTCTGATCAGAACTGCACTTACTGCTCGTTCTGAGACTCCTAAATAGAGAAAAATCCTTTCATTGTCGAGTGGCTTTGACAACAAAAGTGGAGAAGACATGTACCATTTGAGTTTTTTCAATGTTTCCTCGCAGACTGGAGTCCATTAAAAGTTCTTTGATATTTTTAAAGAAGAGAAGAATAAAAAACTTTTGTCTGTTGACTTAGAGATGAATCTGTTAAGTGCAACATACGGGTCTAATCGGATCCAGACCATGTATACTAAGATTCAGATATTTTTTTTATAGATCCGAATATAAAACCAAATCCAATAAAATATATCCAAACTTAGATCCATACGGATTCAAGTCGGAGTCTGGATTTTGTCGTTGCTAATTAGAAGCGAATTGCAGAAGTTTTGGAGCAGAGAAAGAAATTGTTTTCCAAAAAATAAATTAAGAATTTATATTTCATAAGTCATTTTCCAAATTTTCCGTAAGTATTTCAAATGCCATAAAATAAGGTAAACATTTTCCGGAAAAACATTTAATGTTAAACAACACAACCCTTAACTGCAAGAACTATAATTGGAATCAAATCTTATTTATATTGATTCATTTACATTGTCTTATAATTAGAATGAATTTTTAACAAGTTACAAAATTACGTAAAATTATATATATTTTTACTAAAAAATTAGTTTATTATTTTATCAATTTCTATTAATTACTATTAATTTATGAGAAGTTATCAATCGTATATCTAATATTTGACACATTATTAAAAATACATGAATTCATGATTTTTTCATTGATCCACCCAAAGAAAGTATATAAAAAGTATATAGAATTTTGGTATATGAACTTTTCAATCTTTGGGTGAACTGCTGAAAAATATTTCAAGATTTGTATATTTTTGATAGCATGTCAAATTTTTAGTGTATGATTGATAATTCCCCTTAATTTATTATTCTATTATTTATTTAATTTACTATTTATTAATTTATTAATTAATTAATTTTTATTAAATATTATTAAGTTGTTAATTATTCATTAATTTATTATCATTTTATTTTTATACTAACTATCAATTAATTTATTAATTATTTGATTATGATAATTTAATAGTGTGGGACCCACAATTCCCCACATTAATGAATGAAAATGGAAGTAAACACTCTCCATGAGAATCATTCCTCATTCCTAATCATATTACTAATTGCGAAATAAGCCTTAAATTTTGAGTTTTCAATAGTAGAGACAAAATAATTTTTTAATTGCTAAAACTATATTTAAAACAAAATCAAATAACACTAAAAAATTTGAAAAGTCATTTTGAGTTTAAACAATGTAAGTTCTTTTAACATTATCTCAAATAAACAAATATATCTTCTAATCATCTCATTTTATAGCTTTTTATTGATCGAGAACAAAACTCTTAGTGTAAGTATAGATTTGGGTAGGTTTAGAACACTTTACAGTTAACTTTATATAACTTATGACTCTTTAACTTCTATTAATAAATAAGTGAAAGTTAATGAAAAATGTGAAAAATTAAACTTTAATATTTGAAACAAATAGTTTAATATTTGAAACAAATAGACATTTAATTAATAAAGTGTCAATAATTAATAATATAAAACAAAGAGTGGGAAAATTAAAGCTTGGAGATTTGAAGAATGTGAAAAGTTAAACATTAATAACTCATTTGAAACGAATAATTTAGAAGAGCTTGAAAAAAAATATAGATATAAAAGAATATGAAAATGTAAACATTAATAATCATTTTTAAATATTAGTAATTCATTTTAAATATTTATAACTTATATGTTTATGTGTATAAATCAAAACTAATGACACTTACGTGTACAATTGAAGAAAAAAATATTTTTATAGATCTGGGGTTAGAGGGTTGCTTCAAGTCAAAAGCAAAACGTCCAACAACTTTTCTCTATTTTCTCTCTCAGCAGAGGAAACAAAAAACCATAGATCTAACTTGGCCTCTCCTCTAGCCACCGACCACGCCTAAGTGAGATCGGTGGTCGGTGGCTAGCCCTCTTAACCTGACCCCTACATCTATCCATCCTTTATTATTTGTTTCTTTTTCATCTGTTGGACACCATGTTTTGGCCTTACCTTGAAGTGCTTTGATGCAAAATGGGCCCCAAAGTTCCATGGTGTTTGGAATCGACAGAAGCAAATACCTTGTTGGAGAACTTGGTGTTGGGGTTTTGGGGTCGGGCGCAGCGGAAGCGCGGGTTCGGGCGAAATCGTATTTTAAAACTTTTTAAAAATACCGAATAAATTATTCAATATCCAATACAAATAATTTATTCATATTTCACTTTAACCTATTTATTCAATATCATATATTAACATAAATAATGAGAAAACTCGCGAAACTTTTACGAAAATCATTTTTCCGCAAAATTGCCTAAAACGCGTTTTTGACCGAACCGACTACCCGACACTTATGGAAACTACCCATGTCAGATCCAATCGTGTCGAGGTAGTTCACGGGCTGCCAAAACCGTGATAGAATCACTGTTTTCACAGCCGTCACCCGATTGGCTCAAAATCCACCATGTAACACCGTTTTGGGCCGTTTTCGCTTATTTCAACTCCGAAACACTTTCCGGAAATTGTGATAACTCCCAAAACACATCCATTACATTCGTATGACATCAAAATCATCATAAAATTTCCAGTTTAATGGGATCTGATCCAAAAACGAAATTTGTCCATTTTTCATGCTTTAAACCCAAAATTCAAGATTAATCAAATTAATCAACACACCAAATCAAGTCACCACACATATGAATCACTCTAGAACAATTCTAGGATAAAATGAGTGGCTTTTACACTCTAGAATGATAACTTATTGTCCAATACAAATTTGAACAAAATTGGAACAAAATTACATTAATTAGTTCCTAAAACACTTCACACATGCATCTTAACTTCCAATCCATCCACCAAACCACAAAGCCCCAATTTTTCAGATTTGAAGAAAACCCTAGAATATTTCTAAGTCATCAAAGAACAAGAAATTAAATTCCTAAGCTTAAGGAGTTGAAAACTTACCTTTAAATCCCTAAATCCTTAGCCTTTTCTTTGAATTTTTTTCCTTCAAATCTTCAAGTTCTTGAAACAAATTTTCAAAACCCATTTTGGAGAGGGTTCGACAGCCAAGGAAGACAACAAGAGAGAGAAAAAAAAATCCTCTCAATTTAAAACCCATTTAGACGAAAATAGGAAAAGTGGGGCATATTTTGTCTTTTAAAATTTATCAAATAAATAAATGAATTACATCTTTTAATATCCAATCATAATTAGACAGACAAAAGTGTAATAAAGTCATGCCAAAAGTTCCAATAATATCTTGCCATTTATCATTCAAATAATGGCAAATTGGATAAGATATTAAAAAAAAAAACCAATTATTTAATTATCTAACATTAAATGATTAAATAATTAATAAACATACATATATGTATTTTATTTACAGTAAATAACAAATACATATATATATATATATTATGGCATGTGTCAAAATCTCATTTGGCGAATAATTAATGTGTATTTAATCGTATTATGTATCAAATACAAATACACAATAATTATTATCAGACAAAATCCTCTAATGCATGTGTTATCGTTTAATCGATTAAACAATCCGAATTAACTCATTTAATCTGATGAAGTATTATGAATAATCCGTATTATTCATATCGAGTTGTCCAAGTGCTCAACGAGTACACTTCATATTGTGGGACTCTCTAAGTTTAGGTTTATCCGTCACGAAATCCAATTTCGTGTCCATAATTCACCCACTCATGAATTATGACGACCACAGATAATCTCGCTAAACTATGTAAGTTGAGGTCATTGCATACGTATAATCCTTCCGTCACAGGCCATCCGTATAATACCTGGGATATAGATCAGAACGTCAAATCTGTTTGGTATAATACAATCGACTTTCAATTTATGATCACGAAATAACACTCAGAACTGATTTCCGACGTTATACCACAGCAATGGATTTACTAGATCATAAACACGTGAGGATGTCTATGCCCTGTACACAGGACTGACAGATCCTATCTTGATACGCACTGGATATCATGAGCATCAGTCCACACCCAATGAACAGACGGAGGTCTGATCTAAATAGATCGGTGACGTGACTGCCATCAAAGTGTGGAGGATAACTCATATATCCTACTGTGGTATCTCAAGTCAAATGACCACTATGCTCGCTCAACTCGAGAAGGTTCCTATTGACGTTGGTGTACCATATATTAGGAAACCTTCAGTGAATCGTTCAGTGTCTTATCAAATAAACACCTACATGTCTATACGAGTCTCCTGAGACTCATAGTTCACTAGGATAAACCATCGGACCAAGTCACGATATACGACATGTACTGGTCTCAGTGGATTTTACTAACCAACCCGTGTTAGCAAATCTTGACCAGGAACTTTATTTAAGGATATACATCTTATAGTGCGCTTCCCAATGTCAATTACATACTACGTTGTAACTGCGCATTATACTGTAAATCCTAGGGTATTTGTCTAATACACACGTATCACTGAACCATATTTAGTTTCGATCTAATCGTAATCAGATATATAATCTCAATTAGATCGAATATGTGTATAAAAGACAAGAGTGCTGCCATTAAAATTAGTAATATTAAGGAAAATCGAACTGCTCGTATTTATGAATCGGACATAAATACGATTCGGATTGGCACTCGGAGCACCAACCCTAACAATTTCTCCCACTTGCTCTAGTGCCAATCCATGTTATCCTATACACATATTCAATGTATATCATATACTCATGGCCATCAAGAGCTCACCAGCACTCAAGAGGTAGACATCAACAAGTAAGCATGCTTTAACAAATCGAGTCTGTCCAACAAACTCAACCGTTTTCCTTAACCAGCATCATTCATATTCTGTAGAATCAAAATTCTACATCAATATGACTTAGAAGCTATATCAGTATTTTGCTATAGCTACTAAGTTGTCTATGTATTTAGAAATCACATCTAGATACTTTGAGACAACCGCCTGCTGAGTTGTCTAGGTATCTATGGATCAAATCCAAAATACTATAAGACGACCGCAAGCACAAAACCAATATCAACATTTCTAATCATTGAGGTCACTTTGCAACTTCTTAAGTCAATACTTCAAAAGTCGCAACTGATTCCACTAATTTAGTAGAATCAACGGTGTCACTCCCCATGCATCTTTTCTGACTTTATATAACACAGACCATCTAATGTCATAATTAGAATCAAAACTAATCTGACCTTATGATTGTAGACTAAATTCTCCATGAATTAGAAACTCGTTCTTAGTATCTCATAGATAACAAAGAACTTGTTCCGAGACTCATCATATGGTCTACTGCATATCAAGATAACTCATAACAATTACGATTCAATTGATATACATAATCGCACATAATATAGCATTCATTACGCCATCATCCTATGATGCATAAGATTGACTAGACATTTCAATCAATTATCTTTCGACAATTACGAAAGATGAACACTATATTTATATAAAAGACACGTTAACTGTCAAACGGTTATACTAACTGTCATACAGATAGTCTTGTTGTGTCATTTATTAGATCGTATCTAATATGTGACTAATGGGAGTATCTCATAAGTCTCTCAATTTTATATCATATACAAAATTTTATATCAAATATAACAGAGACTGCTCCCACTGACCTCACGGAGAAAAGAAGACTTAAGGATATATAATACTAGAAGGAAATTTGTACGCTCCCACTGACCCTTCTGAAAAATATGTATTCTCTATACTTCGATAAAACAAGACAATCTGACTAATATCAAAAACAGAGCGCACGAATTTCCAGAAAACTTATCTGAGTCTACAATAGGCTCTATAAGCTAGTATATTAAACTGCGATCTTAGCAGAATACAAACTCTAGGGCCATTCTAGAATGAACTCTTCAAACAAAGAAATCACAACGGATATCTCATTCGAAGAAATCACTCAAGAACGCCACTTTGCATTCTTTAGCCAAAATACAGTTTAATATCGACATTAACCAATCTATCCTTAATTATCCAAACAGTACGACAAGAGACAAGTTTTCTCAGAATCTACAATAGACTACTAAGCATAACCTTTCTCACTGTCATACTATAAAGGTCAAACCTTTACAAGCTCACTTCGCCTTCGCTGCACAAACAATTTGCACATCTCATGAACAATTCATGATGAAAGCCCAATCAAGTTCGAAACTTGATTGAAGTAAGCTATGAACAATCTTAATCTTTGGTTCAATGCCTAGTTCTAGAATCGATATCAAATATTACTCCCATTATGAGTTATAGGATATTTTTCTTCGATAAGAAAACATCAAAATCATTAAGTATCAAATACTTTGTAAATGAATCTGACATCCTATTAAACTTATACGGAAGATGTCTAAGGGTATTTTCATCTTATTAATTATGTAGTTCCATTACAGTTTATCATTTTCACATTGGACTTCACTAAGTCAAGTCCTTTCTGCAATCGTCAACATCCAATGTCGACCACCAAGTAATAAAATAATTTTATTACTCGGGATCGTAGAAAAGATATTTTATCAAATAGAATACAATATTCTATTAAATAAAATAAATGATAAACTTTTCACTCGTACCTCCGAGGCACAAATATTTTCAATTATATAACCATTATACAAAAGAAATATTCAAATCTTAAACTTTTCAAGATTCTAATTTTCTACCATATATATCATATATGTATCTGTAGAAACAAATGGAACCTAAATTAAAGAGATGAATTAGTGTTTCTGGAGCATAACCCCAAGAGTATTGAAAACCAATTCGGTAACACTCAATATCAACGAATCAAATCATATAAGATTCGATAACTCCCATAGGCCAATTCCATCACAATAGAATCGCAGAAGTTTAATATTGAGTAAGAATCATATTCATTAAATAACTTTAGAACTTAATTGCCTTGAATTCATGTGTTTGATCAAATCAAACATCTTCGAACAATTCAAAGACGCGCAATGAATTTTATAATTTTCAACACTTCAAATAGAATATCTTTGAACCATTCAAAATATTCTATTCGCGTTTCATTAGAGATATAATGAAAATCCTTGAATAATTTAAGACGTTCAACATGTTCTCCATTAGAAACACGTAACTAAGTAATGACAATTCATTAACTAAGTTACGGAGTAAAGAAAACTATCAGTGGCAATTTCTAATTCCTTAAACCACATACATCCAATGTATTAGTTTAACAAATCAGTGGTCCAATGACGAACATTGGTTAAATGAAATTTAATCATTTCCTGAATACAATATTCATTAAATGGATAAGGATATGTGGTGTGAACTCATATCAGACTATCCTTTACCATAAGGAACAAGCATCCAATGCTTTTACAATAAAATCTCATAAAACACGATTTTAAGTTATTTAAATTACCAAATATACATCTTAATGTTTATCTTTCATTAATGACACTACTAGTCATATTAAAATATGTAACAATTGTTTATACAGAACAAGTAACTATCCAATAGCCTCAAGTTCCGATATCAAATATCAAAACAGTTATTAAACATTATTTTAAATAACTAGACGAGAGATCCGATATCCAATACCAACAATTGTCGTATCGTGAGAATCAATATTCTCTATACACAACTTCACATCTCATTTCTTAAGCTTTATTATTTGTGCTCAATCATTCACAACAATTGCAAGTAATTGACTAGCAAACTGTGTCAGACACGTGACTTCTAAAAGTCACTAAAGCCAAGAAACGTCATTAAAAAATAAACAAATACTAATGGGGTTTTCTTAATGCCAGTCAAGAATCTCAAGACATGAACTGATTCGTGTCGATTCTTACTGCATAAGAAATAATTCTTTCTAGAATAATATCCTAAACTAGATATCTATTTAGATTAGCTAAAAGTGTCTTAGTAATAAGTCACAAACCATCTTGATTTTTGAGGAAATCGGAACAACAGTTCCCGCTGGTTTTAACTAATCTAACAATATCTAAGTCTAATGTCTTTCTAGAACCTATTCTAGAACTACACAACCATAAGTAAAGTCAAAACCCTATATATTCAGGTAATATACTATGCAGTGGATAAGAAGTATAAAACTATAAACTATATAGATAAAAGGAAAACGAAAGCAGTAAATTCCATAAAATTACGCACCGCTTGAGTTATGGATTTTTAACCCAACAGTGTCTCCCACTACTTTACGTAACACTGTAATCCCCAACGGACAACGGGAATTCAATAATTAAATCGAATTCCATAGTGAGAGTAGGATCCCATGAATATATTTCGACTCACAGCTTTGGCA
Organism: Zanthoxylum bungeanum; assembly: GCA_019454045.1. Classification (NCBI taxonomy): domain Eukaryota; kingdom Viridiplantae; phylum Streptophyta; class Magnoliopsida; order Sapindales; family Rutaceae; genus Zanthoxylum; species Zanthoxylum bungeanum. Next base: position 87,976 of record SKCR01027631.1, read on the forward strand.
CGTTCTCGCATACGTATATTCATTAAGTAGACAACTCTTTGTCAATCACTCACCAGTGACTCCTGGTTTTGGTCCTAACCGTTTCTCACTATGACAGCTTTGGCACGTTCACAGGGAGGCATATCAAGGCTTCACTTGCCAATGACAAACTCAAGCTACCAATGTAGTCCTGACAGCTTTGGCACGTTCATGATTTCCACTTTCACTTGAATTTGTCTCTTATCATATAAGTTCTATCGGCGCAAATGAACTACCATCAACCATAACTGCACAGCTTTGGCACGATACAACTATAGCATCAGGAAATCATTTTCATCCGTATTGACAAGGCGGACCAAGGAACATGTATCCAATACACGTTACTTTACAGCCATATTTAAAGCGGGGATTTTCCTACGGAAGCCACACTCTACATCCAATGCAGAATTTAATCTAAATCATTTTCTAAACAATTCAATTCTATCTTAGAACATATAACTCAATTTAACAATTAAATTTCTGTTCCATATTCGTTGGCATAAAACTGAACAGTTAAGAAACATATCTAGATTTCTAGCATTTGCGAACAATAAAATTGGCTTATATATCATATATCAAGCATGAATAATGTAATGGATAAAGCATCAGACCTGTTATGATACCATTTTTGTTGGGGTTTTGGGGTCGGGCGCAGCGGAAGCGTGGGTTCAGGCGAAATCGTATTTTAAAAACTTTTTAAAAATATCGAATAAATTATTCAATATCCAATACAAATAATTTATTCATATTTCACTTTAACCTATTTATTCAATATCATATATTAACATAAATAATGAGAAAACTTGCTAAACTTTTACGAAAATAATTTTTCCGTAAAATTGCCTAAAACTCGTTTTTGACCGAACCGACTACCCGACACTTATGGAAACTGCCCAGGTCAGATCCAATAGTGTCGAGGCAGTTCACGGGCTGCCGAAACAGTGACAGAATCACTGTTTTCATAGCCGTCACCCGATTGGCTCAAAATCCACCCGGTAACGCCGTTTTTGGCCGTTTTCGCTTATTCGTTTTTGACCGTTTTCGCTTATTTCAACTCCGAAACACTTTCCGGAAATTGTGATAACTCCCAAAACACATCCATTACATTCGTATGACATCAAAATCATCATAAAATTTCCAGTTTAATGGGATCTGATCCAGAAACGAAATTTGTCCATTTTTCATGCTTTAAACCCAAAAATTCAAGATTAATCAAATTAATCAACACACCAAATCAAGTCACCACACATATGAATCACTCTAGAAAAATTCTAGGCATAAAATGAGTGACTTTTACACTCTAGAATGACAACTTATTGTCCAATACAAATTTGAACAAATTTGGAACAAAATTACATTAATTAGTTCCTAAAACACTTCACACATGCATCTTAACTTCCAATCCATCCACCAAACCACAAAGCCCCAATTTTTCAGATTTGAAGAAAACCCTAGAACATTTCTAAGTCATCAAAGAACAAGAAATTAAATTTCTAAGCTTAAGGAGTTGAAGACTTACCTTTAAATCCCTAAATCCTTAGCTTTTTCTTTGAATTTTTTTCCTTCAAATCTTCAAGTTCTTGAAACAAATTTTCAAAACCCATTTTGGAGAGGGTTCGGCAGCCATGGAAGACAACAAGAGAGAGGAAAACAAATCCTCTCAATTTAAAACCCATTTAAACGAAAATAGGAAAAGTGGGGCATATTTTGTCTTTTAAAATTTATCAAATAAATAAATGAATTACATCTTTTAATATCCAGTCATAATTAGACAAACAAAAGTGTAATAAAGTCAAGCCAAAAGTTCCAATAATATCTTGCCATTTATCATTCAAATAATGGCAAATTGGATAAGATATTAAAAAAAAAACAATTATTTAATTATCTAACAATTAAATGATTAAATAATTAATAAACATACATATATGTATTTTATTTACAGTAAATAACAAATACATATATATATATATATATTTATGGCATGTGTCAAAATCTCATTTGACGAATAATTAATGTGTATTTAATCGTATTATGTATCAAATACAAATACACAATAATTATTATCAGATAAAATCCCCTAATGCATGCGTTATCGTTTAACCGATTAAATAATCCGAATTAACTCATTTAATTCGGTGAAGTATTATGAATAATCCGTATTATTCATATCGAGTTGCCCAAGTGCTCAACGAGTACACTTCATATTGTGAGACTCTCTAAATTTAGATTTATCCGTCACGAAATCCAATTTCGTCTCCATAATTCACCCACTCATGAATTATGACGACCACAGATAATCTCGCTAAACTATGCAAGTCGAGGTCATTGCATACGTATAATCCCTCCGTCACAGGCCATCCGTATAATACCTGGGATATAGATCAGAACGTTAAATCCGTTCGGTATAATACAGTCAACTTTCAATTTATGATCACGAATAACACTCGGAACTGATTTCCGGCGTTATACCACGACCATGGATTTACTAGATCATAAACACGTGAGGATGCCTATGCCCTGTACGCAAGACTGACGGATCATATCTTGATACGCACTGGATATTAGGGGTGTTCACGGGTCGGGTCGGGTCGGGTTTTTCGGATTTTTTTTTGACCCGATCGGGTCGGGTCATTCGGGTCGTTTGACCCGAAACCCGAAATTTGAGGAGGTGACCCGCGCGGGTCGGGTCAAAAAAACTGCGGGTCGGATCGGGTCGACATAATTTATAGTAAATATAATATATATATCTTTTATTGAGATAAGATTTTCAACAATGCATGCAGCACAAATGGTTAAAGCATTAACATATTTTCGAACAAATCCCAGGTTCGAATCTGTAGACAACTGACATTTTTTTGAAAAATTAATTTACTAAAATGGCGGCAAGCGTGAGGCTCGAACCCGCAACCTTCTTCATCTTAACTGAGTAACCTGCCATTTGTGCTACGCGTTTTGGTTGAAAATGTTATACCACTAAAAATATATATATGATAATACAGTATCATTAGATCGGGTCGGGTCGGGTCAGACCCGAGTTTGCTGAACTAAACCCGTGACCCGATCCGAAATGTCGGGTCGGGTCGGGTCAGACCCGAAATTAAATTTAAAAATAAAGAAACCCGACCGGGTCGGGTCGGGTCGCTGCGGGTCGGGTCGGGTCGGGGGTCGACCCAACCCTATGAACACCCCTACTGGATATCATGAGCATCAGTCAACACCCAACGAACAGGCAGAGGTCTGATCTAAATAGATCGGTGACATGACTGCCATCAAAGTGTGGAGGATAACACATATATCCTACTGTGGTATCTCAAGTCAAAGGACCACTATGCTCGCTCAACTCGATAAGGTTCCTATTGACGTTGGTGTACCATCTATTAGGAAACCTTCAGTGAGTCATTCAGTGTCTTATCAAATAAACACCTACATGTTTATACGAGTCTCCCGAGACTCATGGTTCACTAGGATAAACCATCGGACCAAGTCACAATATACGACATGTACTGGTCTCAGCGTATTTTACTAACCGACCCGTGTTAGCAAATCTTGACCAGGAACTTTATTTAAGGATATACATCTTATAGTGTGCTTCCCAATGTCAATTACATACTACGTTGTAACTGCGCATTATACTGTAAATCCTAGGGTCGTTGTCTAATACACACATATCACTGAACCAGATTCAGTTTCGATCTAATCATAATCAGATATATAATCTCAATTTGATCGAATACGTGTTTAAAAGACAAGAGTGCTACCATTAAAATTAGTAATATTAAGGAAAATCGAATTGCTCGTATTTATGAATCGGACATAAATACGATCCGGATTGGCACTCGTAGCACCAACCCTAACACTTGGGAAGGTCTGTTTTGGAAAAGGCATCAGGTTTTGAAGAGTTGATAAAAAATAATAATCTAACTAATGCACATAATCCAGTCTACACTAGATTTCTAATCATATATGTTTTCCAGCGCTATTGTTCTAAACCCACTAACACTTGCCTCGCCTCTGTTTTTCCAGCGATACTGTTTCTCCGCTGCCGCCGTCATCGCCGTAACAGACACAAATGCCCTATGTATCTCTCTCTTTTAGCCTTCTTCTTCATTTATCCCTTTATCATTTTATTTGCATGTTATTTATTTTAAGCTTATTATTTTATCCGATATTTGATTTGGATCCCCACTATTATGTGGTGATTATTTTGTCCAACCAGTGTATATTTATGTTGGTTTTTATGTTGTTGTGTTTCTTATCTTTGTGCAGGTATTTAAGGCTTTACATTAATAACATAGAGAATTTACACAACTTCGACTAATAGATATGGAAGTGGAAGAGTTTTCTCTATAGATTTATTACTGTTTGTTTTGTAATTTTTTTATGTAGTTGTTGTAATGGTATTGTATTTTACTTAGTGCACTGTGCTTTTTCTTTCTAGTTGTAAATTTTCTATTCACTAATTCCTGTCTAGAGGTTGAAATATTAGGCCGAATTCGTAATTCATCTAAGGTTAGGTCGAATTCATAATTCATCTAAGGCTTTATTAGTAAACCCGACCAAGGTTTTGGTTCCGAACCCTAACCGAATCGGGACAGAATTTTACTGGTTCGGTTAGGGTTCTTACCCCAACCGAACTGGTAGGAACAGCTGGAACCGAAGGGTTCCAACGGTTCATACGGTTCCAACTGAAACCGTTTGGTTCCGGTTGGAACCGTAGGGTTCCAACCCATCCCCAATGGCTACTGACCGTTGGGGACAGCCTAACGGTTACTAGCCGTGCTGGGGCAGGGAGCCCAACGGCTCTCCGCCCCAATGTTAATAAAAAAAATTGGGGATTTCCCAAATTTCCCTTAATAACATTAATAAAACGGTTAATTTTATGAGCATTTTAGGTATCACAAAAATATTCTTAAAATGTATAAATATGAGTCATTTTACATTATTTCAACACACTAATTTCTCAATTCTCTCATTTACAATTACAATTTTTCATTCTCAATTCTCTAATTCTTTAAAATTTCTTAAACAAAAAATGACAAGCTCATCTGAGAACACAATGTCAAATGTACCAACCCAAGAGAGCGGCCCTAGTATCGGTTCACAGAGAAGAGAAGTTAGGTTTCGTTCCTTGGATGTTTTCAAAATTCATTTTCATTTAATCGATACTGCAAATGAAGGTCCAAGAGTAGTATGCAACCATTGTTGAATTTCTTACAAATTTATTGGTGGATACGACAATATGCACAAACACTAGGGGTGTTCACGGGTCGGGTCGGGTCGGGTTTTTTTATTTTTCTAATGACCCGATCGGGTCGGGTCAATCGGGTCGACCGACCCGAAACCCGAAAAATTATTACATGACCCGCGCGGGTCGGGTTAGAACGGGTCGGGTCAAAAAACCGCGGGTCGGGTCGGGTCAACTTTAAAAAATCAGTAAAGTGTAATATATCTTTTGAATGATATAACTTTAAATAAAAAAAGTGTGCAGCTGAGATGGTTATGCATTTGATTGATTTCCAATATGTCATTGGTTCGATTCTGATCATGGGCATTTGGATTTTAATTTTTTCTTTTTTTTCATTGATGTGCGCCTGTTGGGTTTCACCTTAAACTTATGATCATGTGTTCTTAAACCATCACAACTAATCTTCCATTAAACCGTCACAGCTAATCTTTTCTTTGCAATGAATCAAGCAAAACATATGAATCCCACAGATGCACAGTTTTGCAATGATCATGTGTCCCAAAAGCATTACAATTAGCTATTAGCATTTATTTTTGTCTTGTGACTATTAACAGAAACTAAATCTACAAAACTCAAAACTGAAATAGAGAAAAAATATAAGAAACCAAATAGCTAAGATATTAGTTGACACAAAACATGAATATAGCGAATTCACTATTATTTTTAATTCAAAACATTCCAAATTTGCCATTTACTAACCAAACACTTCAACAGTTCATCTTACAAAATTCAAACTTGCAAATCTGGAAATATGCCAAACAAAATTTGAACATAAAAATCTGGAAACACTTCAAATATGCCAAACAACACTTGAAAATATTACAAATCATTCCAAGTTCCAACTTACAAAGCAAACACTTCAAAAGTTCCACACTTCAACTTGAACTACTTACAAATTTGGAAAGTGGAAACAGCCAAACACTCAACATACTTGAACATCCAAATTTCCAATAAAATTGCCAAACCTGTAATATCAAATGATATTATTATTAATCAATAATTATATGAAATTACACATTTGAATCAAATGAATTAAATGTCAACTTCCAAAATGCGGATAAATAAAAAGTAAGAGAAACCTTATATTATGTCATCAGCAAAATCAACACCATCGTTCATATCATCATTAAGCAAGCTAGGCTCAATCGTATAAGTAAAACTTGATCCCGTTAATTCTAAAATAATAAAATAACAATGACATAAATAGAATAACAATAATTAGAATCCATATTCTACAATAATAACATAACAATACCCATAACAATACCTGAAGTAATTTCCTCAAATTTCTCCACATCTTCCATGGCAGCTCGAAGATCAATTACAACTGGCATAGATCGTAACCAATTTTGAGCACAAATTAAAGCTTCCACTGTTGCAGGCGCTAATGAACTTCTAAATGGATCAATTACCTTACCACCCGTGCTAAAAGCAGACTCAGAAGCCACTGTAGAGATCGGAATAGCCAAAACAGTCTTTGCTACCTTAGATAGAGTTGGATATTTAGAAGAATTCACTTTCCACCAATTCAACAAATCAAATGTTTCTGAATCTTCTTCACACCCATCTGATAAATATCTAATCAAGTCGCATTGAGTCTCAACACTTTGCTCATCCAACAAATACTTTTTGAATTGAAAATTGAGAAATTTTCGAGCTTCTCCAACAATAGAACTAACATTATCCTCTGTATCATTGGTAGTTGGCACACTCACCCCACTAGAAGATCCAACTGATGACTCATCCTTAAAGTATTTAGACAAATCATTCAAGGCATCTCGTACCCGAGTCTCAACTTCAAAAGCTTTAGAAACATCATAAATTTGAGAGAGGAAGAACTTGACATATTTCGTCTTACACCTTGGATCAAGAATAATACCAACAAATAACACCCAATTCACTTTTGTAGGATTCTCCCAATACTTGTCAAATTTTTTTTTTCATATCAGTGGCCATTCTTTCTAACATCAAATCACCACTTTTGGCATATTCAAGTAAGATGGTTTGAATCCGTACAAATTCATGGAAAAAATTATTTGAAGTCACATGTAATGAACCCGAAAATGAAAGAGTAACATCATAAAATACTTGCAAAAACTTCACTAGGCATCTACATCGACTCCAAGCATCCGACCTAGGAGGCCCTTTAATTTTAACCCCATCAAAGTACAATCTAAATCTAGGATCATCATCTTCTAACCTATAAAAGGCTTTATCAAAAATCTCTGCCGCCTCCAACATCAAGTAGGTAGAATTCCACCTCGTCTCCACATCAAGACATAAAAGACGTTTACACTCAATTTTCTCCCGCTCAACACTTCTCTTAAGACTCAATTTCCTAGCGGGGGACGATCTCACATATCTTACCGCATTCCTTATTTTATCAATTACTTCATTATTTTCTCGTAAGCCATCTTTTACAATAAGATTAACAATATGTGCACAACACCTCATATGAAGAAATTTATGGTCTAAAATAGTGGAAGGCCATTCTTTAGTTCGCCTTGTTATATACCTTATTGCACCATCATTAGAACTAGCATTATCAACAGTGATAGTGAAAATTTTATCAATTCCCCAATCTAACATGCATGCTTCAATAAATTTACCAATTGTCTCCCCCGTGTGATTAGGCACTTGACAAAAGTTTAAAATTCGCTTTTGAAACTTCCAATCATCATCAATCCAGTGAGCTGTGAGACACATATAATTTAAATTTTGAATTGAAGTCCAAGTATCTGTGGTTAGACACACACGTTGAGACTTCAATAGAGATTTCAATTTCATCTTTTCATTTTGATATATTTTCAAACAATCCCTCGCAATAGTTATACGAGAGGGAACTATCATTCGAGGATTCAAATATTGAGAATAATTCCTAAATCCCTCCCCCTCAACCATTTTAAATGCCAACTCATCAACTATTACCATTTTAGCAAGCATAACCCTTGCTTCTTCAATAGTAAAATGAACTGATTTTAGGTTACCCACCCCTCTACCATCTTCCACTTTCTCATATTTCAAGGTTTGTTGTTTAGGGTCAACAACTCTATAGGGGTATTTCTTACACCTCACATCTATATGGGTACGTAAATTTTTAGTACCATGGAAATGAGAATCTGCCATATATTCGTCTCCACAATAATTACACTTAGCTTTTTGAGCACCGTCAACAATAATCTTCTCAAAATGATCCCAAACAGAATAATCGAATCTATTAGTACGTTGCGGCTTAGACTTGACATTCTTAGTAAATTTTCTTTTTTTAGGCAAAGGAGACTTACTTTGACTAGGCATTAGGGTAGGAGTTGTTGAAAGATTTATGTTCATAGCTTCATTATGCTCTTCCTCACTCGAACAATTCTCAACCTCCTCAATCATTGGATCTTTTAATGTTTCCATTCACCCTGTAATATATTACAAGAAGACAGTCACAGACTCACAGTGAGCCCTACTACCATTTACCATACTAAAACAGTAAACTATAAAGCCAAAATGTAATGGCAATAATCTTTTGGAAATTCATAATTTCAAATATAGGAATCTTTAGCCCAAGAACACTGCCAAGCCTTAAATTATGGAGATAATAAACTAATAATCTTTAGTTAACCAAAATTAAGCTATGGTAATTGTGATACTATTTATAGGTAATTATGTATATTCAAGTTTATCAAAATATTCAACAAAATAAAGAAGAAAACACCAAAGTCTATATTCAAGTTTATCAAAAAATTCAACAAATTGTGTTGGTAATTTACAAATATTCATTAAATTGTTTTAAACAGGTTCAACATAACTACATATTGTCATGCGCACAGTCATATACATATTTTCATATTTCCTTATCGAATTCCAGGAAGAGCAATAATCATATCAGTTGTATAATAAATTTGACTCATATTTCCATATCCGACAAACTATAGATCATCAAGCTCAATTAATTTCAAGTTATTGATAATGTCTTCGACTCTTATAGACATGAAATCAGCATGCTCAATTAATTTTCAAGTTATTGATAATGTCTTCGACTCATATCAGTTGTATGTAATGGTAACTTGGTATATTCAAGTTTATAAAAAAATTTAACAAAATCAGAGAGAGAGAGTGATGAGTGAACTGTGATATTACCGAAGAGAGAGACAGCGAGTGCCGAGTGAAGAGAAAGGAAGATAAGTAAGATTTGCAGTGCAAACAGGGTAGACTGGAGCCGATACAAGCATATGTGAAAAAAATAAATTAGGTCTGTCATCTTTGATCAGAAAAAATAAAGAAGAAACTCAACAAAATCAGAGAGATTGATGAGTGATCTTACCGAAAAGAGAGAGCGCGAGCGACAAGAGAGGAAGATGAGTGAGATATTGAGATTGGTAGTGGCAGATCTGAAGAAACTCACGCCGCCTGCGAGAATGAGAAGAGAAGGATGAGGCTGATTTTGTTTTGTGGCTGAATGGTGACTGGCTGACTGCCCTAATTTTTTTTTTTAATATATATGGTTTTACATCGGGTCGGGTCGGGTCGACCCGATGAAAATCCTTGCGTACCCGCGACCCGATCCGAATTTCGGGTCGGGTTGAAGATGACCCGAAAATTCCATTTTTTATTTTATAAACCCGACCGGGTCGGGTAGGGTTGGGTCGGGTCGGGTCGGGTCGCGGGTCGACCCGACCCTATGAACACCCCTAACAAACACCTAGAAAGACATCATGCCCCGATGAATTTGAAGACTTGTTCGACAATGCATCTGCAAGTGCAAGCTGAACTACAACTGAAGGATCAACAGACACTGATAATGATGATTGATAATTAAAGAATTGTAAAATTACAATGGGGAAATATATTAAAATAGTAATGGAACTACGTGAGCTATGATTACTCTCACCCCTGGTTGATACGTAGGTAACTTAAGTATTTAAAAATTTAAGTTCAAGTTCTTTAATTTATAATTTTTTAGACAATAATTTTATTTGTAGTTTAATGTAAGTTTATTATACAAATTCAAATTTATAATTTTAAATTAATTTTTCAATCTCAATTTTTTATTAAAAAAAACGAATGGAACAAGAACCGAAACCTGAACTGAACGGTTTGGTTCCGGTTTCGGTTCCATGCAGTTCCGATTTCGCACTCGTGGTACCGGGAACCGACCGGTTGGACAGGTCTACTTATTAGAATTAGGTGTGGATTCTATTTTTTGATTAATTATGATCACGTTTATCCTGATTAAGTTTGGGTCTTAAATTGTTTCCTAAATATTATATTCGAGTTGATATCACCCTCTATTTATATCATGTTTATTCTAGATGAATTTCATATTAAAAAATAAGAGATTTGGGGTTTCTACAAGAATATTCCTTGGGACTTGCTAGTATATAACACGTGCTTTTGTGAGTGGTGCTAGCAACAGCTGTTTTTAAGAAATTTGTGAGGCAAAAAAAGTGTTATTCAATCCAACGATATATATAGAAAATCAGAGTAGGGTTTACTATCCGACGGTTGAAATTATTTCCACCGCCAACCTATAAAAACGGAAACCCTAACACTTTACGCTCCTCTTTCTCTCCTGCTACTGAAACTCACTGCCACATTAAATTTGTAGCGGGAGACGCATTCTCTGTATTCACACATGCCTTCAATCGCTTTGTTTGACGGAAAGGAAACGAAAGACGAGAAGAAGATGAAGAAGAAAATAGCTCTCGAGAACTTAGAACAAACAGAGGCGGCGGCGTTGGATAAGAGTTTGGAGAAGAAGAAGAGCAAGAAAAAGGATAGTAGTAAGAAGCGGAAGGTATCGGAGATGGCGGACGAGGACGAAAGGAGTGAAACGAGCTCAGAATTAGGAGAGCCGGTGAATTTGAAGGCGGAGAAGGAGATGAAGAAGAAGAAAGCAAAAGCTGAATCAGAGGCCGAGGTTGAAGAGCTGGAGACTAGCCAAAGCGAGCATCCGGATGCGGTTTCACGGTTTAGAATATCGGCGCCGTTGAGGGATAAGCTCAAGTCCAAGGGGATTGAGTCTTTGTTTCCTATTCAGGCTATGACTTTTGATATGATTCTTGATGGCTCTGATTTAGTCGGACGTGCACGTACCGGTCAGGTATGATAATTAAATTTTCTATGAAATTTTTTTAGTTTGATTTGTTTGTGTTGGTAACTAATTGTTTAGTTGTGATATTGACTGCAAAAATTAGAAAACTTATTGAGTTTTGAGCTAAAATTAGATATGCATTGTGGAGAATGTTTGTTGGGTTGATTTATGTCAATAATTTCTTGTTTGTTTACATATTTGGCCATGTTTTGTATTATGCAGGGTAAAACTTTGGCGTTTGTGCTGCCAATTTTGGAGTCTCTAACAAATGGGCTAGCAAAAGCGTCAGGGAAGACTGGATATGGAAGGGCGCCTAGAGTGTTGGTACTTTTACCTACTAGGGAATTGGCCAAACAAGTATGGAGTGGGAGTCAAGCAAATTTTCTCTCTTTTTTTTAAAAAAATAATTTTTTATGACATTGTGTTTGGATTTGTTGTTTTAGGTTCATGAGGACTTTGATGTTTATGGTGGGGCAGTGGGATTGACTTCATGTTGCTTGTATGGAGGAGCCCCTTATCATTCTCAGGAGTTTAAATTAAAGAAAGGGATTGATGTTGTTATTGGAACCCCTGGCCGTGTCAAGGTTAGCAGTTATCATTTTAAAAATAATTTCACTGTTGTAATTTTTTCTTTTGGATTTGAGCTGGAGTAATAGTTATGGTTTTATGGATTCCTTGGAAATTATGTGTTTGTAAAAGATGGTATGTTTTCATTGATCATGTGGTTGTTAACTTAAATTTATGTGGTGTAGGATCACATTGAGAGGGGCAACATTGACTTTGGTTCATTGAAGTTTCGGGTCCTTGATGAGGCTGATGAAATGCTTAGGATGGGTTTTGTTGAAGATGTTGAACTTATTCTAGGTTTGTATTGTTCACATAAAGTACTTAGGGGCAACATATATAGTGGTTTTCATGTAGCATTATTAATTCTCTAACTGTTATTGGCAGGAAAAGTTGAGGATGCTAGTAAAGTTCAGACGCTTCTGTTCAGTGCCACTTTGCCAGACTGGGTGAAGCATGTATGTTTCCTAACTGAGATTCTGGATTATTCCTTTCTAGACACTATTCTGAAAAATGGCATAGGCAGCCGTCTAGGCGCTAGGCGGTGCCTAACCGTTCTGATTATGCATGAAAACGGTTGCTAGGCAGTGTTAGGCTGGTGGTCTAGGCGGTTCTAGGCGACCGCCTAGGCGATTCTAGAGTGGTTTGTACTTTTTTTCCCAAATTTATTTATTTCAAATTTTTTGAATAAAAAATAAAAATGTCTAGCGCCGCCTGGCCTATCTTTCTAGGCGCTGCCTAGAAGGCTTAGGTGCTAGGCGCTCCCACACCGTATGCCTACCGCCTAGGGATTTTTAGAACATTGTTTCTAGATTACATGTTTCAAACTCTACAAGTTTTACTGTTATAGTAGATTTCATGACTATCTCGTTTGTGTTGTCCCTTTAATTGAACCCTTGATCTTCGATTGTCAGATTTCCACCAAGTTTCTTAAACCAAACAAGAGAACCATAGATCTTGTTGGCAATGAAAAAATGAAAGCTAGCACCAATGTCCGGCATATTGTCCTTCCCTGTTCTAGTTCAGCGAGATCTCAAGTTATTCCTGATATCATTCGATGCTATAGCAGGTTAGTTGTTTCTACTGCTCAGTTACTGTTTAATTAGGAGAATTATTAGTTGGTACTGTTCACAGTTTATCAAATCATTTCGTATTTTTAAGTGTGGGGATCTTGTGATTCAGTGGAGGCCGAACTATTATTTTCACTGAGACAAAGGAATGTGCTTCTCAACTTGCTGACTTGTTGCCTGGTGCACGAGCTTTGCATGGGGATATACAGCAGTCTCAACGTGAGGTTAGATGTTCAGCATAATTTTCTTCTTTTTAAATCACATTATATCAAAAGAAAAGGACCAATTAGTTTTTGAGCATATATACTGTATTTAGCCAGTTGAATTTGCAGCACATTCAAAAAAAAAAGGAAAAAATGCTTGATGAGCCAGCCAAGCCAATCTTTCAATTTTTTTTTGAGTAATCTATTATTTGAAATGTTGGAGTTTTGACAAGTTGGTGTAACAATGATACATGAATGGAATGATTGAAAGAACCTTCATCATATTCGGTTTTTGAAAATCTTGTATACAAATGTTTTTGCCAAAGAACAAAATTACTTTATTTCTATTTCTAATAATTAACTTTGACTACTATAATGAATTTGTGATATTGTACTTGCAGGTCACACTCTCTGGGTTCAGGTCAGGAAAGTTCATGACATTGGTGGCCACAAATGTGGCAGCACGGGGTTTGGACATTAATGATGTGCAGTTAATTATACAGGTATGTCTGCATGTATTTTTGGGAAACTTTATGCAATGTCTTTGCCTGGTATATACTTATACAGTTTTGTCTTTTAGTGTGAGCCTCCGCGAGATGTAGAAGCCTACATCCATCGATCCGGACGTACGGGAAGAGCAGGTAATAAAATGAGGCGCTTGTCTCCTGTTATGAATGCACACAGTTAGACGAAGACCTGACCACACATTTTCTCTTTTTTTCCAGGCAATACTGGAGTTGCTGTAATGCTTTATGATCCTAGAAGGTCAAGTGTAACTAAGATAGAAAGAGAATCTGGTGTGAAATTTGAGCATATATCTGCTCCCCAGCCGGCTGATATTGCCAAGGCTGCTGGTGTGGAAGCTGCTGAAACAATAAGCCAAGTTTCCGATAGGTAAACCTGCTATCTGGCTTCTTTAAGTTTGAGATGCATAAGGTGCTGTTGGTTCCGTGGTAATTAATACACATGAATCGATTACAGTGTAATTCCCGCTTTCAAGTCTGCAGCCGAGGAGTTGCTGAAAAATTCTGGTCTCTCAGCAGCAGAATTGCTTGCAAAAGCACTTGCCAAGGCCACTGTAAGTGTTTCACTTTATTATTCTCCATTCTCATTCATTATCATTGACGTCATGCACTACATGGTTTTTCAGCTTACCTCTGGATTTTGTATATTCTGAACATGTGTGTATTGCATGATTTCCAGGGTTATACCGAGATCAAGAGTCGATCACTTCTCAGTTCTTTAGAGGATCATGTTACAGTGCTTCTTGAAGCAGGAAAACCCATTTACACACCATCGTGAGCTCCTAAATGTTTTCCCTCTTTTTCATTTTTATCTTTGATGTCCTCATATTTGGAAACTAGGAAACCATAACACTTGATTTGTTTGTAACTTTTTATGAATATTAATTGAGCTGATAAATATTATATGTTTCTGTGGCTCAACCTGCCCAAATTGGTGTTTGGGTGATTATGTGCTTGTCTTGATTGCTGTGACAGTTAAATTAGAAAAAATAAATGTGCTTATCACCTAGGTTTGAAGTTGGCAAAATGGAATATGCATCATGTTCTTTCTTAGACATTTTGTACTACTATTATCAACATTTGGTAAACATGGACTTGCGTTTTTAGAGATGTTGGATTCCTCCCTTTTGTCATATTTGATTGCTGATTTGATTGATTTGGAGGAATTGTTGAATGGTATGTGACATTTTCTAATATCATGAATCGAATTGCAGTTTTGCCTTTGGTGTCTTGAGGAGATTCTTGCCTGAGGAGAAGGTAGAGGCAGTGAAGGGTATGGCTCTCACAGCTGATGGAAATGGTGCAGTGTTTGATGTGCCAGCAGCGGTTTTGGACTTGTTTCGTTCTGGTACTTACTGTTTATAATTTCTTCTTGAGAGTTGCCGAATATTCTATAGAACTTGTACATGTAATCTGAGTGTCTTTACCTCAATCTTGCTTTCTTCTGTTACTCAGAAATCTCTCTCAAAATTTATTGAGCCCAGTTTCATTGCATCCTACATGCACTTAATTGCTTAAAGTTTTATCTTTTATTTTAATTTTTTCAATTGCAGGGGCGGAGAATGCTGCTAGTGTCAGCTTAGAAGTGTTGAAACAATTGCCACCCTTGCAAGAAAGGGACCAGTCAAGAGGAAGATTTGGTGGTGGCGGTCGTGGTGGCTTTGGGGGAAGAGGTGGTAATAGGTTTTCAGGTGGCAGAGGTGGTGGATTTTCTGATCGGAGAAATGATAGGTTTTCTGGTAGCTCTAGGGGTGGTAGGGGACGTGGCGGCGGCAAGAGATGGTAAATGACTTGGGACTCTCGGAAGCGGACACCAATCGGGTTTTGCCAATGAGTGACCATCTTAAAATATAGGCGAAATTAATTTTCTGAGATGGGGAGAATATTCAATATGGGGCTATATCCAAGGACTTCTTCTACAGTAGATTGGCTCAATATAGTAATTTTTTGCCCTATTTATTTATTTATTTATTTATTTTTCGTACGAGTGTTTTTCCCCTTATAATTTGTCTCAAAATATTTGTTTCGGTTCCTGGGGTTTTTAACAACTCCCCATGATCCTTAAATTTTGATGAAATTGTAAGAAAACAAAGTTTCTCTAATTTAATCCGAAACAATTACTGTATCCTTGTGTTATCGTAACGTTTTAAATCAGAATATATATATATTTTTTAATCAATAGTAATTTTATATTTGTATCAACCAATAATGTGAAATTATACTTGCATCTCGCTGCTCGCACTGCTGAGAAAACAACTTTTCTGTCAATTTTTTTTTCCAAAAAATAAGTAATTTTAAGTTTAGATTTCGATATGAAAAATCATTTGGATTTCGATGATTTTCGATCAATAGTCGAGATTATTTTTAGTATCCTATAATGAACAGACCCGTTTATATAACTTTTCAAGTAGGTTTGTTTTTTTGTTTTTGTTTTTTTTCCAAATAGAGTTGTTATTGATAGAGTTTTACTATAAATTGTAAAATTATTTTATTGAATAAGTTTTTTTAAGTTGTGTTATGAAATAAATAAAATAATATTGTTAATTAAAAAAATATTATAGATAATTTAACATTTTAAATTATGTTTTAAAATTCTCGTTTAAAAATCCAAATTTTGAGATTTTATTAATAGAGGCAAAATATATTTTTTAATTCTCAAAAGTTATACTTTAAATGCAACATTTGAGAATAACAAAGTTATTAATTTTTTTTTTTAGAAGTCATATCAAATATGAAATGAAATAAGTATTTTTTTTTATATCTCTTCACTTTATTATAGTGGTAGTGGTTGAAAATATTAATATATTAAAATAATATTAATTTAATTAAAATAATATAACTTATTTATTAAATTTCTCTTTTATTAATATTATAGAATTTTATATTATATTATAATTTATTTTTTCACTATTTGATTTGTAAAATATTTCGTTTGACCCGAACATGTTATTTAATGACTTCTTGTCATAGGTATTTTTTTAAAAGAATCAAATAGGTATTTAAGGAGGAATAAATGAGCCTAAACTCCAAGAGTATCCCCAATGGTGCGCTATTACGCTATTGAGTGCGCCATTGGGTAGCAACCATGCGCCAAAATCTTCATCAAATATGAAATATCAATTAAGGTTGGTTTTTTTTTTTTTTTTTTTTTTTTTAATTTATAAATTTAATTTTAATTTTTACTATTTATATCCCGTATTTTATTTTAATAATTTGCATCCCACATGTTATAAATAATTAATAAAAAATAATGAAAATAAATATTTGTTTTTAAACTTAATTTATTAATTTGGGAACACCGAAAGTTGAAGTAAATACAACAAACATCATAATTATTTGTGTAATTTTTTTTTTTAAAATTTTTAATGTAATGTTAACTTTTATAATAATAAATGTAAAATTTTATTAAGTAATATAATTATTTTTAAGGGATATTATCATTTTGCCACCCAATGATTTGTCAATATGTATTATAACACCACAAGTTTGAAAATGTTCAGTCTTCCACGAAAATGTACAATTTAACACTAAAATATATCCCTTACGGTCTAGTAAGAGATATATAATTTTTTGAATGTCCCTTACAAGACCGTATTTGGGAACATGATCTACATGCTAAAGCTTGATGGAATACGTAATGCAAGGGAATATGCGTTGATTCCGGCTCAAAGATAGGATGCTCTTCACAAAAGGGAATCGAGTATATTGTGCTGAAGTAGGGCATCTTAAGGCGAGAAATTATGAAGGAGTATTATGACTCCAAATGGGCGAGATATCCAGGTATGCATCGAACCTTTATTGTTGTTGATGAAGGTTATTACTGGCCATGCCTATGAGATGATGTGGAACTCTATGTGAAGACATGTTTCCTATGCCAACAAGATAAGGTCGAATAACGTAAACGGAAAAGATTTTTAGAACCATTACTTGTTCCCGAGGAGGTAGTATATCATGTGCCGGGTGTATATGACATCTCTCTCACAGCAGCTGGGAAGATTCTAGACAACTTACATAGGAATGAAGCCATCGAGAGGAGTCCGTTTGAGCTAGCCACGAGACAACAACCATTTACATCTAACACCATTGCCTCAGGCTAAGGCATACTTATCCAAAGCCGCCAAACAAATGAAGAAATGGGCAGATCAAAAGAGACGACATGTAGAGTATAAGAATGAAGACTTGGTATTGCTAAAACTCTTACCACACCACTAAAGGTATACCGAAAATTCCACAAAGGGTTGGTACGAAGATATGAAGGACCATTCCCGATTATTTGGAAAATTAAAAAGGTCTCATATGAGTTAGAACTGCCACCCTACTTACATCGCTTTCATCCTATCTTCCAAGTAAGCTTCTTAAAGCCATATCATGTGGATGAGGAAGGCCAAGTCGGGGGGAATAAAAAAGGGCTCCCACACTATTAACCATATCTCATGAAAAAGATGTAGACACCATCCTATTCCATCGGGTAATTCCAAGAAGAGCATCATACCAAACTACAAAAGTATTTAGTGAAGTGGAAGAGAAAACCCGATAGCAAAGCCAAATGGGAATAAGAGGATCACTTATGGCAGTTCTAGGACCACATCACGAAGTTTTGCAAAAAAGATGCGACAAAGACGTCGCCAAGCTAGGTGGGGGAGGATGTCACGACCTATAAGATTCTCCACCCTATGAACAATAAAGTTCAGCAGTGAAGGCTAAACATAGGGGAAACTAGAAGTTCCTGGAATGTTCAAGAGTTATCTAGAAAGTTCTGGAACCTTCTAAAAGGTTTCGAAAGGTTTGGGAATGTTCAAGAATAGTCTAGGATCGTTTGGAAGGTTGTAGAAGTCTATGGAAGATTTTAGAAGCATATGGAAGGTTCGAGAAGTTTATAGAACAACCTAAATATCCAAAGATAAGAAACATCTAGATCATGTTCTAAAATGTTCTAAGTAGAGATAAATTATATATGTAAATATCTAGATATTTTGGTGGAAGATTGTAGGAGAACAAATCTCTACCATGCATTTGTAGAGAAGTTCCCTATAAATAGGGATAAAAAGCATCATTTGTAGCAAGTTAGAAAAATTAGAGAAATCAAGCATTCCAAGCCTTCTCTTGTAAACAGAGATTTATATAATAAAAGAAATCTCTCTTTAAAACATTCTCTAGCAATCTTTCTGCATACTTAGCACGTCGAAAGGATCGAGTGACTAAGTGCCGCACGGGTTGAGGTGTGGAAATTATAATCCCGTGACACGAGACTATCAAGTAGTCAATGAGGACTCTTCAATTCAGAAACAGCTTTCGTTTACCAAAAAAACAGATGAAGTTACTTACTGCACAGTCTATTTGGACAGTGGAAATCTGATCCAAATCCTTATTGTTCAGTAGCCCAATCAGGTATCATTCCTTATGCTTTTATCTCTACTACTCAATCTACCTCTGGATTATAGATTCATGGGCTAATTCACTGATGGCTCGTCTTCCTTGTTCTGGCCATCAGAAGATAAAAAAAAATCACTGATAGCTCATTAGCTTCAACTGTGGGAAAAGGTCCGGTTTAACTTTCTTCATTCTCTTATTCTTCAATATGTTCTTCATGTCCGAAATTTACCTTGTAATTTACTTTCTCTTAATAGATTGTTGTAAGTATCATAAATGTTTTTGTGAATTTCAGGATTTTAACTTGGATGAAGTTTGGCAGTGCTAAGAAATCTATTGGACTGTATTATCTTGAGACTTCTAATACTTCTCGAAAGCAGAGCTTTAGACACCCGAATGTTCTTTATTTGAAACAATTATTCCCTTCCTTTTTTGAGAAGAATAAAATTTCCAATTTCAACTGTGAATTTTGAGATCTTGCTAAGCATAAGCATACTTCTTATTTATCTAGACTTTATAAAGTTTTTAATCATTTTGCTATGATTCACAGTGATGTTTGGGTCCATCTCGGGTTTTAATATTCGAATGTCAAATAATTTGTCACATTTATAGATGAATCACACATATATGTGTTAAGTATTTCTTTAAAGGAAAAATCACAAGTGGTAACTATTTTTAAATTTTGTTCGCTATGATGAAAAATCAATTTCATACCATTATTCAACCACTTCAAATTGATAAGGTATTTTCTTGCTGAAAAGGGTGTTTTATATTATTCATTTTTTGTTGATACTCTCCAACAGAATGAAATTGCGGAAGTTGGATCCATATGCTATCAAGTGTATTTTTGTTAGATATTCCCCGATTCAAAAGGGTTATAAATATTTTGATCCAAACAACAATAATATTTTGTTTATGTAGATATTATATATTTTTTAGGGTCAACCTTTTTTCCCTATCTTTTATTCGGAGGTAGACTAAAATAGAAGATCATATGTTTTTTGAAACACTTAATCAACAACCTTTACCTACACCTTGTGATTTGGACATCTATGTTGTCTGTTGAACATAAAAAATTTGATCTACTTATTCATACCACAAGGAAAAAAGTTTCAGGTAATGATTCAAACCCGAATTCAGGTTCTAAAAAATCAACTTCCCAGTCCTCAAAACTTAGGTAATACTCCAACTCCCTTAACTGAATCTATTGGTAATCCTTTAAACCAATCTGAAACCATTAAGGAATTGCCAATTGATCTACAAACATTGATCAAATGTTAAGATTATTGTTATGATTGTGTATGTAGATCAGTAGATGACATAATTTTGACAGGAAATAATGAAGTAGAAGCTGGGAGGCTAAAGGGAGTTCTAACTAATTATGAGATATAGAATAGGTATTGTAGTTACTCAGCAGAAGTATGTCTACTGAAAGAAGTTGGAATGACATATTGTAAACCATCTGACACACCAATTGTTGACAAAAGAAAATCACCCTAGGGCGATTTCATATTGGGGCGAAGGAATGAAGGATAAAAGTAGGCAGGGCGATGAAAGAAATAGCGATTGGAGAAATTACCAGATGACACAGCGATTAGAGCGACGAAGGAATCAGAACGACTGAAACAACAATTAGAACGACATAGGACTCAGATCGACCGAACACATGATCCCAAGATTACAACAGTTAGGCAGTTTCTCTCCACCATCAAACAGTTATGGCGCACAATTCAGCGGTTGGAGGTATGGTCCCGCAGTTGCAAGGAAGTTACAAATAGAAACCGGCCTAGCGGTTAACAAATTCCACTATAAAAGAATCACCCATGCGAAGAGAAAAGCCCAGATCAAATGAAGACTCAAACGAGCATCTTATTTTTTTATTTCGTAGTTTCATAATCTTTAGGACTGTAATTTATGTGCGTGTGCCCCTTGGAGGCTTATTCACATAATCAAACACCCCTTTCTGGGACTTTATCTTAGGAGGTTTGAACCTTACACGCTCTCTGTAGGACACAGAAATCGGCGACACTGTTCTACGCTCGCGGCCTAGTCGGGAGTACAGAGTAGCCCATGGGGGACTAAATCAGAGAATAAAGGAGTCGCCACCCGGTGTGAACCGGGAAAATGATTTAGAGCGATGAAGGAATCAGAACGACTGAAACAACAATTAGAACGATAGAGGACTCAGATCGACCGAACACATGATCCCACGATTACAACAGTTAGGCAGTTTCTCTCCACCATCAAGCAGTTATGGCGCACAATTCAGCGGTTGGAGGCATGATCCCGCAGTTGTAAAAAAGTTACAAACAGAAACCGGCCTAGCGGTTAACAAATTCCACTATAAAAGAATCACTCATGCGAAGAGAAAAGCCCCGATCAAATGAAGACTCAAACGAGCATCTTATTTTTTTATTTCATAGTTTCATAATCTTTAGGACTATAATTTGTGTGCTTGTGCCCCTTGGAGGCTTATTCACTTAATCAAACACCCCTTGCTGAGACTTTGTCTCAGGAGGTTTGAACTTTACACATTCTCTGTAGGACACAAAAATCGGCGATGTTGTTCTACGCTCGCGGCCTAGTCGGGAGTATAGAGTAGCCCGCGAGGGACTAAATCAGAGAATAAAGGAGTCGCCACCCGGTGTGAACCGAGAAAATGATTTAAGGCCGCACTCACTCCTCGCAGGGGAAGACCTTAAACCGTTGGGTTCGTAATGGTCCCTTACTTATGCCACTTGTAATGAAATGATTTTTGCAATAACTTAATCGAATCTACGCAGCATATGTATTCAAGAATAACTTAGATCTAGTTCGCATTCATGAAAATAAATCCTATAGCTAAGTTTGCATGCTTTAAAATTAAGCCATCATAACGGCAAACATACGATATCACACAATAATCTCATGAGCATGTTGAATTATCAAACACGAAAAATAAATAACAACCTAAACATAAACGTAAATTAAATTCCTATTGCGAAAGAAAGTAACTAAATCATGCATAAAGAAATAACGTACTAACGACTAAATCATGCTTAAGAAATAAATAACATACTAACGAACTAATCATGCTCAAACACAAGGTTGATTGAAAGGAAATATGTGTGTCTCTCAAGTGGTACGTGGTATTGTATCTCGAGTGCAGACCGCAATACCGTCCATTCATATTCGGCTACGGAATTTACGTCCGGGTTTCCATCCGATATACCGCAAGAGAGAACACACATTGCATTCATCCAAAATTCATATCATACACCAATCCACAATACTCATTCAAAGTACGATAAGAAAATAAATAAAAAATAAAAAGGGAGTAAATAAAAAGGGTGCCCTCAGGTCTAACCTCTTAAGTCGTCTCTTGGAAGTGCAGTACAACGGTTGTCGGAAGGGTTGATGCTCCGCAACTCCTCCGGTTCACTAGTTTAACATTTTTCCTTCACTGTTTCGCTGTTCGGGCTACTGTTTTACTCTATTTTTTGCGGTATTACTGGCTAATTTTCTGGATAGTTTTCGGTGGTCAAAACAGTGCAGTTTTAGGCAATTTTGGGGGTCAAAACCTTTGCAGTTTTTAGGGTGTTTTACAGCAGTTTTTGGGTGCAGTACTGGGCAGATTTTCGGTGGTGTTTGGGTGCAGAACTGGATAGTTTTCACGGTAGTTTGAGGGGTTTATATTGGGCAGTTTGCGGTAGTGGATTGGGACAATTTCAGGGGCAGAATTTGATGGTTTAGAGGAAGGCTGTGTGAATGACCTGCTGAGTGGGGGCTATATATTGATGCGTGAGATGTATGGCTGCTAGGTGTAAGGGGGGCAGTATGTGAGGGTGACTTTAGCGTGAAGGCTGATGAAGGCTACGTGGCTAAGCGTGAATTGGGGCTGGTAAAGGTGACTTTAGCGTGAGGGCTGACGAGGGCTGTGTGGCTAGGTGTGAATGGAGGGTGCATGTGTGAGGACTTTATATGTTAGTGGAGGGCGCAAGTGTGAGAACTTTATGCGTGAGTGGAGGGTGCATGTGTGAGGGCTTTATGTGTTGAAACAAGAGGCTATTGTTTTACCGAGAGTGATATGAGATGAGAGAGGGCCGAGTGAGAGAGAGAGGCTAAGAGTTTTTGGTGCCATATGGATGCTAGGGGTTTCAAGGTTGGGTTTAGGCTTCTTTTTATAGGCAAGGGTTGGGGTTTACCTTGTGCGAATAGGGAAAAGGATTTGGGAATTATGGGAAATATCTTTTAATTAGTATGTGATAGGGAAAATATCTCTTTAATTAGGGATGTGAATTGATTTGATTTGATTTCTTCTCTTTTGATTAGGGATATGATTTAATTGAATTAGGAAAGTGTTTGATGAGATTTGATTTGTATCTTTTAATTAGGGAAGGTGATTTGTCTTGATTTTAGTATGTGTTTAATGTGTGATTTGGTTATTTTGGGAAGGCTTTGGGCATGGGGTTTGGTCTCTTGGGCGTGGGCTTTGGCTTATTTTGGTGGGTTTGGTGTATGATTTGGTGGTGTATGGGCTTGGTGTGTGTCTTGCGGGGGTTTGGGTCAAAGATGTGTTTTAAAATGGAGGTCCAACAAGCAAACCCGAAGCTAAACAAGCGAATTAAATCTAATAAGATGTCAATATTTGAATCTCCCCTTCCGACGTCCATTTCCCGCGACTTCCGCAACTTAAAGGGTAGTGCCTCCATGAGAGACTCATCATCGAGACTTATATGTAAAAATGCAGTGCCTACAGCTGCCCCCACTTTGACGGGACTTGTAAAGTGTGTGACAATGAAAATCCTATCAAAGTTATGCAATGCATTTTTACTTACCTGGCTCGCCAGCTGTCACCTGACTTGCCTGTTGCTTCGAACTGAGTTGATTTGGTGGTCCATTTTCGAACTGTGCTACATTTTTGGAGCGCTATTTTCGGCATCTGTTGTGTGTGCTCCATTTTGGAGTGCCATTTTCGGCATCTGTTGTGTGTGCTCCATTTTGGAGCGCCATTTTCGGCATCTGTTGTGTGTGTGCCCCATTTTGGAGCGCCATTTTCGGCATCTGTTGTGTGCGCCCCATTTTGAAGCGCCATTTTCAGAATCTGTTGTGTGCGCCCCATTTTGGAGCGCCATTTTCGGCATCTGTTGTGTGTGCTCCATTTTGGAGCGCCATTTTTGGCATCTGTTGTGTGTGCCCCATTTTGGAGCGCCATTTTCGGCATCTGTTGTGTGTGCTCCATTTTGGAGCGCCATTTTCGGCATCTGAAGTGATAGTTGTCCATTTTTGAACTGTAATCCATTTTGGAGCGCCATTTTCGACGTCTGATGTGGTAGTGGTCTATTTCGAACCGTGCTGTGTGAGAATATGGCTCATTTTTGAACCGTTACTTGATGAGATGTGGCCCATTTTTGAGCCATCGCTTGATGAGATGTGACTCATTTTTGAACCGTTATTTGGTGAGAGGTGGCTCATTTTTGAACCGTTACTTGATGAGATGGTCTTTGCCGCTACAAACCTACGAATACAAAAATTGCATGTATGTGATATGTATGTATGTATGCATGGATATGTTTCCTATTCCGATGGGTTGGGCCTTCCTTGTGCTCCTTGGTGCCATTTGCCTGCAAAAGTCTTTGGTCGCCCCCTGGTCCTGCTCATAGTTCCTTTCTGTCGATTCTCTCTTGGTGATTGTTCATTTTCCTTCAGTCTCATTACTCAAGTTCTCGATAAATCACTTATTCGCGGGGTGGTTGACTGGTCTCCCCCAGACTCGATTTAGCTTTTTGCTCTTCATTGCTTGCATTCTTCCAAAGTAGATCATGTGATGTGACGTTCCAAAACTACTGATGATCTGGGCCTCGACCATAGGACTCAACCCCAAACTGATACTGATGTTGGCCTCGCCCCCAGACTGACACTGATGTGGCCCTCGCCCCCAAACTGATACTGATGTGGGTCTCGCCCCTAAACTGATACTGATGTGGGCCTCGCCCCCGGACTGATACTGATGTGATGTTGCATATCAACATGCTGTATTGCCGCTCATGAGATAGTCCTGATAGCTAAACATATTTTTGTCCCCAACGAATGCTTCACGTCGAAACCAAAGAACCTTCAAAGTACTTGATTTATTCAAGTCTGATCGTCTGCATGAGTGATCTGAACTAGACTCCTAGTGTGTGTGTGCTAAGGCTCTTTCGCACCTTAATCCTTAAGTAAGCCAACTTGATGATTTTGTCTCGAAGAATTGGGATTAGTAGGTCAAACCAACTTAGATGTCTTGATCATACTCTGTGATTACTTCCTCGTACTCAAAATGATATGGTTTTCTTCTTTTTTCTTTTGTCTCTCTCTTTTATTTCTTTTCATTTTGAACTTTTTATTTTTTTTCCTTTTCTCTTTTTCCGACACACCTACCCTTTAAGGTAGCATTTCTACTCATGGTGGTCCTAATACTCGCCCATGGGTAGCTTCACGCTTATCGGTTATAGGTTGTTCAATTTTTTTTTTTATTTTTTTCAGAGACTTTTTCTTCATTTCCAACCATATCATATATCTTAGCATGAGTAAACCAGGATGGACATCTAGGCAACAATCATTCACTGGTCCGCCATCTCTTCAACTAGTCATCTTGCCGACTACTCAGTCTTCTATTGCTAAGATCCCATAATTAACTGCTCACGAGTCTAGTCAAGATTAACTACTCAAAATATCGGATGAGAGTACCTCTCGCACTTATCATTTCTAAAGTTTCACCCTACAGTAAATAATTTCATCATCAGACTTATGCTTAACTATTAAGGATAAAACTCGAACAAGTAGGCAAAATCAATGTCTTTATTATTAAAAATGCAAGATTGTAATCAAATAACTCAGGGAAAACGTCTTCATCATTTACATCATTGCCTTCTACTTTGGCCTAATGCTCTTCACTGCTGCCATTCCTCATTCCCATGCGAGAAGTTTTGTGGCCAAGACTTTGGAAGACAAAGGTTTCGAGTAGGCCGGAATTGATCATGTAGGCGGGTGGTGGAACGGAGTGGTAGTTAGGTAGAGGATTTCTGTATGTGTTGGGTTGTTATTTTTCTGGATCAGGTATTTTATGGGTGTCAATGAGGTTTTGGATCTCATGCCTAAGGCGGGTGCACTTGTCGGTTTCGTGGCCTCTCCTCTGATGGAAGTGATAATATAGGCTTACATCAAGGTTGGGTGGTATAGGGTCTGGAAGTGGCTTAGGCTCTAAGGGTTCTAGGAGTCATTGTGTCTTCATCTTTTCAAATACCTTTGACAAAGGTCTACCAAGATTAGAGAATCGTCTGTTTCTGACAGTAGCGATCTCAGCAGTAGCAGGCTTGGTCTCAGAAAGCCCTCCAAAATTTCTTCTATTCTGGCCATATAACCTCTTGTTCTCAGCTTCTTCCTCCTCAATGTCCATAACGGTCTCTCTCAATTGTCGAAAATCCCCAATCATAGAGGTCATCCTCCTCAACTTGCCATAAATAGAGGGTTTGGTACCCTTGATGATCATTTTGATTTGGTACTTTTTCGAGGGCTGAGTCTGCATCTTCAGAAGCTGGCTTCTCCAGCGATCCACATAATCCTTGAAGCTCTCCTCCGGCTTCTGTTTGGTATTCTCTAAGTCACGAAGCGACAAGTCGATCTCCAAATCCGTGACATACTATTTCAGAAAAGCGTCTGCTAGTGCCCTCCAATCATCCTTGACCTTCTTCTCCAGGCCATGATACCATACCACGGGTGCCCCCTCAAGTGACATCCCAAACATCTTTTGGACTTGACGCTTCGACAAACCCACTGAACTCATCACAGAGACGTACTGTTGGAGATGGACCCTCGGATCCCCGTTCCCGTTGAACTTGGCTATATCAGGCATTTTGAACTGGGCTGGAAGATGATCCTCAAAAGTCATTGCCTCATAGTCCAGCAAATCATCATGCTTGACTCCACATAATCTCGAGTTTCTGCAATTCAGCCTGAGACCCGACTACCCTTTCCGTGGCATATTCAGCCATGTCATCATCGAAGACAGAGATGTCATCATTCAATCTATGCGGAGGGTCCTCACACCTTTCATTCTCAGAGCCCCCCCAACATGGGGCGCAGCCATATTGGTCATAGCGGCGGTCAGAGCTTGCAACTGTTCGGTAACCTTGGCGAGACTAGTTTCCAGCTGGTCCATACGAGATCCATCATCAACTGATTTGCTCATGTTGGCTAGTGGTCTTTTGACGAGTCTTCTCTCTTCCCTTACCCAACGGGTATCTATGATGTCTTTTAAAACTACGAGTTAGCATGTATGCGTGCGATGCATGGAATGTATAAGTCAGCCCATTACATTTTAAAGCATTCAGTCATACTATTATGGGATGCAAACTTGTCCCAGTTGAAAAGGCCCAACATGTTTACACTTTTGCGATAACACGGCTAAATAACTTCAAATGATACGGGGCCTAAATATAAAGTGGCCCATCGGTATTTTAGAAGCTTTTGGCCCAACTGTCATAAAGCACGGACTTGTCCCAGTTTAAATAGCCCAACAAGCCCATATCTCATGACAAAAGGTCAACCTGAATCCAATTGATGATGGTCCTAAACGCAAGTATAAATGAATAGTTTCTATTGGTCATGCGACTACAGTTCATATGCGGGTTTATAGGGGTATAGACAAAGGCTCTTGTTGAAGAATGGTTGCCCACAACTAGGTCTCCCCACTCAAGGGTCCGAGCGACCAAGTGAGCGCACCTTTTTTATACGCTAAGGTACGTGCCAACGAGTTATGGTGCGTGACTGACTGTCAAATGAATTTCCCATTGTAGATTCCCCAGAGGGAGGGTGAAGAGAACTCTCTAAATACCCAAGCCTCTTAGGCTCTTATCGCTTGGTGACATGAATAAACAACGAGTCCTCTAAATTAGTCTATCACAGTAAGTTATGAGTACATGATTATCTAGATGTCTTCACAGCTTTTCCTTATAGAAAGGTAGTGAATGAAGGAAGACACCAAACCATTACCTAGCCTTAAAAAAGTGCATTTGACTAAACCCCTTTCAACCCACTGTAAACATGGTTAACGAAAGCACAAATCACAATCACTATAAGACATTATTTCGGGGCTGATTCTCTATCCCCAGTGGAGTCGCTAGACTGTAGGACACAGAAATCGGCGACGTTGTTCTACGCTCGCGGCCTAGTCGGGAGTACGTAGTAGCCCGCGGGGGACTAAATCGGAGAATAAAGGAGTCGCCACTCGGTGTGAACCGAGAAAATGATTTAAGGCCGCACTCACCCCTCACAAGGGAAGACCTCAAACCATTGGGTTCGGAATGGTCACTTACTTATGCCACTTGTGATGAAATGATTTATGCAATAACTTAACCAAATCTACGCAGCATATGTATTCAAGAATAACCTAGATCTAGTTCGCATTCATGAAAATAAATCCTATAGCTAAGTTTGCAAGCTTTAAAAGTAAGTCATCATAACGAAAAACAAACGATATCACACAATAATCTCATGAGCTGAATTATCAAACACGAAAAATAAATAACAACCTAAATATAAACGTAAATTTAATTCCTATTGCGAAAGAAAGTAACTAAATCATGCATAAAAAAAATAACGTATTAACGGCTAAATCATGCTTAAGAAATAAATAACATACTAACGACCTAATCATGTTCGAACACAAGGTTGGATGAAAGAAAATATGTGTGTCTCTCAAGTGGTACGTGTATTGTATCCCGAGTGCAGACCGCAATACCGTCCATTCAGATTCGGTTACGGAATTTACGCTCGGGTTTCCATCCGATATACCGCAAGAGAGAACACACATTCCATTCATCCGAAATTCATATCATACACCAATCCACAATACTCATGCAAAGTACGATAAGAAAATAAATAAAAATAAAAGAGAGTAAATAAAAAGGGTGCCCTCAGGTCTAACCTCTTAAGTCGTCTCTCGGAAGTGCGG